>APFE030597461.1:19617-93010 GCA_000404065.3 Pinus taeda
GATGGACGCATCGTTGTATCTACCGTACTCCCTACGCTAGGATGACCTCCATTGATCTGGGATCAATGATACTGGTCTGGGACCAATGGTAGGAGTTGTACCATACTATGACACTGACTTTGGGTCGGTTAAGACTGATCTGGGACCAGTGGTACATACTCCGAGACTGACTTTTGTCAGTGCATTACTGGTCTGCGACCAGTGAGAGTGGTACATACTATGACGCTGACTTCGGGTCGGTTGAGACTGGTCTGGGACTAGTGGTACACTCTCTGAGACTGCGATACTGGTCTGGGACCAATGGTAGGAGTGGTACTTACTATGAAGCTGACTTCGGGTCGGTTGAGACTGGGTCTGAGACCAGTGGTACGCACTCTGAGACTGACTTTGAGTCAGTGGAGGATGATATTGGTCTAGGACCAGTGGAGTTGTACTCACTGTGACACTGACTTCGGGTTGGTTGAGACTCATTTGGGACTAGTTGTACATACTCTGAGATTGACTTTGAGTCAGTATGATACATCCTCGATCATTTCTTCTTCTTCATAATTTGGACAAAAGTAGAGCAGAACAGAACAATGAAAGAGTAGAGCATAACAGATCAAAACAGTACCAATCAGTATAGGGTAGAACAAGACAAAGCAGAACAGGCATAATAGAGCAGAGAAGGGCAAGGGTCAGGCTATACAGGGCAGTGCATTTGATGGATGAATAGTAATGACCGATAGACATATTGCAGATGAAGTTCTTCATGATTGAGAGGGAGTGTTAAAATTGGAAACCAGGGAAAAACTTCATGTGGGTCATCTTATTCATGGTTGATAATATTTTTATTATATTCCTCTTGTCGAGAGGTGTAGGATTGATATAAAGATCATCCGATTCCGATAAGTATTCATGGAGATATGAATTTATTTTGATTATGGAATTATTATAAAGTCGGTCTACAAGTCATGTAGGCTCAGAAGCCCAACAGACGCATCTATTCAAACACCAACATTGTGTATAATTATAAGAGGACTTTTCCTCATTTGCAGTCACTCATCTCATCGCATCTCTCTCTCTCTACTGCACAAAAATGAGTCTCTTCTCTACTGCGCAGAAATGGGTCTCTCTCTCACACATTTGAAGCGGGAAACTACTGAAACTGAAGCTGCAAATGCAGAAGTAAAGATTGACCTACATTGCCTAGAAGATCTCCTCTTTGGAACTACGCTATAGGTTCATCTGAACCTACTCTGAAAGTCGCAACTTTTGGTGGTGGAATGAAGTCAATCCGATGAACGGTTTACAAGATATCATCCGCCCTAGTTTGAAGCCGGAAATTGCTGAAACTGAAGCTGCAACTATAGAAGTAAAGATTGACCTGCGTGGCCTAGAAGATCTCCTCATCTCAATTGTGCTATAGGTTCATCTGAACCTCCTCTAGAAGATGCAACGTTTGGTGGTGAAATGAAGTCAATCTGACGGCCGGTTTGTGAGATATCGTATGCCCTAGTTTGATAATGAAGCCGCTAATGCTGATGCTGCTGATCTAGGGTTTGCTACCACTGATATGAATAAGATTTATTGTACTATTTATCTCTGCTGAATTATTGAAGATAAAAGAAGATTTGATCAAAGTGTTTCCCCACACATTGTGGGGTTTGTCCTTAGCTAGCCACCACATCTTGTGTCTCTTGTCTTGGCTTGTTTTATGTCGATCGTTTAATGTTCTATCTGCACTTTACTTTATGTACATGTGATTGCTAATTTGTGGAATATAATAAGAAAAAGAAGTAAACTGTTATAAGCATAGAACATACCATAACTTAACATGGTATCAGAGCTGAGGTGAAGACAAGCCTGAGCAAGAGCAAGAGCAATCACTGAAGAGAAGATTGGCAAGGCTATCCTGAAAGACTTATGGGGTCCTCAACACTCTTTCTTGCCGAAGACAAGCTCCGTGAGAAAGCTGAATATCACGGATGGAAGATGTCTATCGATCTAACCCTGGAGGATCAAGGAGTGTTGGGTTACGTGAGAGGCAATATTGTTGAGCCTCCATCAAATGCACCTCCTTCTGCCAGGAACAAATGGAGGAACAGAGAAATTAAAGCGAAGAAGATCATCCGAGATTCTATCGACAAGCGCTTGATGGCCTATATCTTTGATCTAGACACCTCCAAGGAAATATACGATAGACTGGAGAGTTTATTTAAAGTTAATGATGCAAATCAAGTTTTGTTTCTTAGAAATAAGCTGAAGGAAATTAAGAAGGGTAAAGATGAGAGTATGCAAGCATACTTCTTAAGGATCACCGAAATCAGGAACGATCTCCTATATATTGGGGAGGCTATCACTGACAGGGGAATGGCACTCATGACTCTTGGAGGATTACCATCCAAATGGTACGTGTTCAGGGCTGCTCTTCTAAACTATAATGTAATTCTTGGTTTCGAGGAATTAATGGCTAGATGCATTCAAGAAGAAACAAGGGTAGAAGAGCAATAAATGCCCATGCTTAAAGGTCCTCCTGCTGCTTTTTCTTCTCATGCTAAGAGAAGAAATAATTCTAGGTCTAAATCAAAAGGAAAGGCTGGATCTAAGGGTGGAAGAAAAGGACGATGCTTCATTTGCAATAAAGCAGGTCACTATGCAAGGGAATGCCCTGATAGAAAGGACTCTCACCGTGACAATGATCAAAATCCCTCTCATGGTAATCAAAGGAATGACAAATTCAACAACAAAGGTAAGAGGAGAGCTAGGGATCGAGGAAGAGGACAACCATTCAAGAAGGCTAGAAAGTCTAGGATGTATTAAATGCACTTGACCTCAAAAAAAAAAAGAACCTAGTGTCCATCTCGACAATGGAAGACAAAAGCTACAAGGCAACCTTCAACAATGGCAAGGTACGTATATGGAAAAATAATGTTAAAGATGCCTTTACTGTTGGGTCATTATATCAAGTCGATGGAAGTCCGCTAGGTGTCATGTATTCTGACACATCTCTTCAGTCCGAATGTTAGCATTGGAGGTTTGCCCCCCTTCATTATAAAGCTATACTCGGTGTAAAACAAATGGTGACAAGGATGCTCGAAGAAGGTGTATGTCCGGGATGTGCCGAAGGAAAGCTCAAAGGGGGACCATTCCCCTCAAGCCAAAGCAAGACCTCCGATATATTACAGCTGGTTCACTCAGGCATATCTGAGGCTGGCATTAAGAGGGAGATTACTACACCACATACTTCTGAGCAAAATGGTGTGGCGGGAAGGAAGAACCATACGATTGTGGAAGCTGTCCGGGCCATGCTACATGATCAAAGACTTCTGAAGTTTCTATGGGCTAAAATTACAAACACCGCCATATATGCCCTCATCAAGAATTGGGTTCCAAGGCTCCTGAAGAAAAGTTCACCGGTAAGAAATCTGATGTTTTTCATTTTTGGAATTTTTGGAAGCCCTATATATTTTCATGTACCGAAAGAGAAAATAAATAAATTGGGTGCATCTGGGAAGAAGGGAATTTTCGTGGGCTATGGTGAAAATACTAAAGGCTATAGAATTTATGTAGCTGGTCAAAGGGAAGTCGTAATTAGTCATGATGTCAATTTTGACGAAGATATGGCTCTCAGCAAGGTGAACAATCCTCCGACTTTGAGGAACTCTCAAGAAGCTGACACCAGGGAACCGAAAGAAAAGGATGATGAATTAATGCCTGATGTAGAAGAACCCATGGATCTGATTGATCCTCCTCCACATGAGCCTTCCTCTTCTAGGAAGAGGCCTTCATGGCTTAGGGGGATACTTGATGATGCTGAAGGACATGCTGCACATGAGGAACCTTCCATCAAAGTAAGAAACCTAACAGGTATTAGGGATCCCTGACCATCATGAGCACGATCATACAAAATGAGCCTTCATCATTCTCAGATGTCATCAAGCATCAAGTATGGAAGGATGCTATGACCAAAGAATATGAGTCTATTATGGGGAATGATGTCTGGGTAGTAGTTCCTAGACCCCAGGACAAGACAATTGTCACTTCTAAATGGCTTTATAAGATAAAGCATGCAACAAATGAAAGTACGAAAAAATATAAGGCTCGTTTTGTTGCTCGTGGTTTCTCCCAGAAGGAAGGTATAGATTATGATGTGATATTTGCACCATCCGCTCGATCATAGCCCTTGCAGCTTCTTAAGGATGGAACCTACATCAGATGGATGTCAAGACCCTGTTCTTGCATGGTTCTATCAAAGAAGACGTATATGTAGAGGAACCTGAAGGATTTGAGATTTATGATTGAAAATCTCATGTATGCAAGTTGAAGAAGGCTCTCTATGGGTTGAAGCAAGCACCCCGAGCATGGTATGAGAGGATCGATAGCTACTTCATGAAGCTGGGATTCACTAGGAGTGAAGACAATTGTAACCTTTACTTTAAGGTTGAAGATGACAAGCCTCTCATACTAGTGCTATATGTGGATGACCTCTTTCTAACAGGTGCAAACCTTCTCATTCACAAATGTAAGAGGGAGTTGGTTTCTGAATTTGAAATGAAGGACCAAGGACTTGAAGTGTGGCAGATGCCTGGGGAAATTTTCCTATCTCAAGGAAAATATGTGGTGAAGATATTGGAAATATTCGGTATGATGGATTGCAAGCCTGTGACTACCTCGAGGATCTTAACTTTTAAAAGTTATATGGTAGTGATGTCAGACCAGATTTGGGAAATGCCTCTGAGTTTCATAAACTCATTCACATTGATGTTCTTGGTGAACCTCCATCCGAACATATGTTTTGCAGTTAGCATTGTGAGCTCATATTTGGTTGAGCCTCATTGGATTGATGCCAGGAATCTTCTGAGATATCTTTGTGGCACAATGGGTTAAGATACACTGCCGAAGATGTGAGACTACTTGGATATACTGATGCTGATTGGGTAGGCAGTGTGGTAGACCGTAAGAGCACTTCCGGGTGTTGTTTCACCTTGGGATCTGCTTTAATATCCTGGATGACCAGGAAGTAGAGGTCGGTGTCTTTGAACACCGCCGAAGCAGAATATATTGTTGCTAGCATGACCTCGTATGAGGAAATCTCGTTGCGAAACCTCTTCAGTGAGCTGTTTGGATTTACATTGGATACCACTTTGATTCTTTGTAACAACCAGAGGTGGGATTCGATTATTGAGGAATCCTGTATTCGTCGATTGCTGCAGTAGATAGACATCATTTGGGATATGGTAGGTCGATGAGCAAGGAGGCTCCATCGCATTAAGATGATGTATAGGTCGATACACCTTGTCAAAGCCCCGAGGAAAGATCTAATTTGTGATTTTCCCAAACGACCTGGAGTCGTCAAGAAGCCCTTGTACAAGGGTCCTGCATGTTGCATACATTGAGCTCTGGGAGCTCTGAGGGCTTGCGGTTCTTACTGGAACAACATACGACCACAGGGTGACACACCCTCCCCTGGTGGTGCGTACTGGAACAAGATGATTCGCTCTCTTGTGGGACAAGATGATTCACTCTCTTGTGGAATAGGATGATTCGCTCTCCTGTGTAGCAGGATGATTAGTTCTCTTGTGAGGCCTGGATTGATGTGTTCTCCATGGCGATTGTAGCAGGATTGATGTGTTCTCCTGTGAGGCCTGGATTGATGTGTTCTCCATGGCGGCCTGGATTGATGTGTTCTCCATGGCGATTGTAGCAGGATTGATGTGTTCTCCTGTGAGGACATGATTGATTAATTCTCTTGTTGAGGCATCCTACCCATGTAGTCTGGGACTCATGGGAAGTACCTCTGATCTGATCAATGAGCAGGGAAATGAAGTTAGGGACCATAGTAGTACCGATGGACGCATCGTTGTATCTACCGTACTCCCTATGCTAGGATGACCTTCATTGATCTGGAATCAATGATACTAGTCTAGGACCAGTGGTAGGAGTTGTACAATACTATGACTCTAACTTCGGGTTGGTTGAGACTGGTCTGGGACCAGTGGTACATACTCCGAGACTGACTTCGTGTCAGTGCAGTACTGGTCTGGGACCAGTGAGAGTGGTCCATACTATGACGCTGACTTCGGGTCGGTTTAGACTGGTCTGGGACCAGTGGTACACTCTCTGAGACTGCGATATTGGTCTGGGACCAATGGTAGGATTTGTACCATACTATGACACTAACTTCGGGTCGGTTGAGACTGGTCTGGGACCAGTGGTACATACTCCGAGATTGACTTCGTGTGAGTGCAGTACTGGTCTGGGACCAGTGAAAGTGGTACATACTATGACGCTGATTTCGGGTCGGTTGAGACTGGTCTGGGACCAGTGGTACACTCTCTAAGACTGTGATACTGGTCTAGGACTAGTGGTAGGAGTGGTACTTACTATGAAGCTGACTTCGGGTCGGTTGAGACTGGTCTGAGACCAGTGGTACACACTCTGAGACTGACTTTGAGTCAGTGGAGGATGATGTTGGTCTAGGACCAGTGGAGTTGTACTCACTATGACGCTGACTTCAGGTTGCTTGAGACTGGTCTGGGACCAGTGGTGCATAGTCTGAGACTGACTTTGAGTCAGTATGATACATCCTCGTTCATTTCTTCTTCTTCATAATTCGACAAAAGCATAGAAAAACAGAACAATGCAAGAGCAAAGTAGAACAGAGCAAAAGAGTACCTATCAGTACAGGGTAGAACAAGACAAAGCAGAACAGGTAGAATAGAGCAGAGCAGGGCAAGGTTCAGGCTGTACAGGGCAGTGCATTTGATGGATGAATAGTAATGACCGATAGACAGATTGCAGATGAAGTTCTCCCTGGTTGAGAGGGAGTGTTAAAATTGGCAAACCAGGGCAAAACTTCATGTGGGTCATATTATTCATGGCTGATAATATTTTTATTAGATTCCTCTCATCGAGAGGTGTAGGATTGATATAAAGATCATCTGATTCCGATAAGTATTCATGGAGATATGAATTTATTTTGATTATGGAATTATTATCAAGCCGTCCTACGACTCATGTAGGCTCAGAAGCCCAACAGTCGCATCTATTCAAACACCAACGTTGTGTATAAATATAAGAGGACTTTTCCTCATTTGCATTCACTCATCTCATCACATCTCTCTCTCTCTCTATTGCACAGAAATGAGTCTCTTCTCTACTGCGCAGAAATGGGTCTCTCTCTCACACATTTGAAGCAGGAAACTGCTGAAACTGAAGCTGCAACTACAGAAGTAAAGATTGACCTGCGTGCCCTAGAAGATCTCCTCTTTGGAGCTATGTTATAGGTTCATCTGAACCTCCTCTGAAAGTTGCAACGTTTGGTGGTGGAATGAAGTCAATCCAATGAACGGTTTGTAAGATATCGTCTGCCCTAGTTTGAAGCCGGAAACTGCTGAAACTGAAGCTGCAACTACAAAAGTAAAGATTGACCTGTGTGGCCTAGACTATCTCCTCATCTGAACTGCGTTGTAGGTTCATCTAAACCTCCTCTGGAAGCCACAACTTTTGGTGGTGGAATGAAGTCAATCCAACGGTCGGTTTGTGAGATATTGTCTGTCCTAGTTTGATAATGAAGCGCTAATGCTGATGCTGCTGATCTAGGGTTTGATACTGCTGATATGAATCAGATTTATTGTACTATTTCTCTCTGATGAATTATTGAAGATAAAATAATATTTGATCAAAGGGTTTCCCCACACATTGTGGGGTTTGTCCCTGGCTAGCCGCCACATCTTGTGTCTCTTGTCTTGGCTTTGTTTTCTGTCGATCGTTTAATGTTCTATCTGCACTTTTCTTTATGTACATGTGATTGCTAATTTGTGGAATATAATAAGAAAAATAAGTAAACTATTATAAGCATAGAACATACCATAACTTAACATGGTATCAAAGCTGAGGTGAAGACAAAGCCCGAGTAAGAGCAAGAGCAAGAGCAATCAACGAAGAGAAGATTGGCAAGTATATCCTAAAAGAACTATGGGGTCCTCAACACTCTTTCCTGCCGAAGACAAGCTCCGTGAGAAAGCTGACTATCACGGATGGAAGATGTCTATCGATCTAACCCTGGAGGATCAAGGAGCGTTGGGTTACGTGAGAGGCAATATTGTTGAGCCTCCATCAAATGCACCTCCTGCTACCAGGAACAAATGGAAGAACAGAGAAATTAAAGCAAAGAAGATCATCCGGGACTCTATCGACAAGTGGTTGGTGGCCTATATCTTTGATCTAGACACCTCCAAGGAAATCTACAATAGACTGGTGAGTTTATTTAAAGTTAATGATGCAAATCAAGTTTTGCTTCTTAGAAATAAGCGGAAGGAAATTAAGAAGGGTAAAGATGAGAGTATGCAAGCATACTTCTTAAGGATCACCGAAATCAGGAACGATCTCCTATCTATTAGGGAGGCTATCATTGACAAGGGAATAACACTCATGACTCTTGGAGGATTACCATCCAAATGGTACGTGTTTAGGGCTACTCTTCTAAACTATAATGTAATTCCTGGGTTTCGAGGAATTAATGGCTAGATGCATTCAAGAAGAAACAAGGGTAGAAGAGCAAGAAATGCCCATGCCTAAAGGTCCTCCTGTTGCTTTTTCTTCTCATGCTAAAAGAAGAAATAATTCTGGGTCTAAATCAAAAGGAAAGGCTGGATCTAAGGGTGGAAGAAAAGGACGATGTTTCATTTGCAATAAAGCAAGTCACTATGCAAGGGATTGCCTTGATAGAAAGGACTCTCACCGTGACAATGATCAAAATCCCTCTCATGGTAATCAAATGACTTACAAATTCAATAGCAAAGGTAAGAGGAGAGTTGGGGATCGAGGAAGAGGACAACCATTCAAGAAGGCTAGAAAGTCGAGGATGTATTAAATGCACCTGACCTCAAAAAAAAAGAACCTAGTGTCTATCTCGGCAATGGAAGACAAAAGCTACAAGGTAACCTTCAACAATGGCAAGGTATGTATATGGAAAAATAATGTTAAAGATGCCTTTACTCTTGGGTCATTATATCAGGTCGATGGAAGTCCTCTAGGTGTCATGTCTTATGACACATCTCTTTAGTCTGAACGTTGGCATCGGAGGTTTTCCCCCCTTCATTATAAAGCTATACTCGGTGTAAAACAAATGGTGACAGGGATGCTTGAATTCCAAGTAGAGAAAGAAAGTGTATGTCTGGGATGTGCCGAAGGAAAGCGCAAAAGGGGACCATTCCCCTTAAGCCAAAGCAAGACCTCTGATATATTACAGTTGGTTCACTCAGGCATATATGAGGCTGACATTAAGAGGGAGATTACTACACCACATACTTCTGAGCAGAATGGTGTGGCAGGAAGGAAGAACCATACGATTGTGGAAGCTGTCTGGGACATGCTACATGATCAAAGACTTTCGAAGTTTCTATGGGCTGAAATTAATCTCTTGCTAAACTGCTACAAAATGATGTACAATAAAGGTCTGAGCATCTAGCTGAGTCCAACCTCTTACAATGAGAAAGAAGAAAAAGATATAGACATGAATTCAACCTCTTCCCATCCTCAAGGGTCGAATCCCTAAGATGAGGAGCTAATCTAACCAACACTGAACAAGAAACATGAATATAGGCATCTCAACGACTTGCCTCTAAAAGTGAAAAACTGATTCATTTGAGCTCAAACTGACTTCTAAAGCAATGGATCTACCCTCTATTACTATTTATCTATAATAGTGACATGCCAAGCCATAATTTACAAATTTAAATCATCCTCCATGAGAGAAAATCCATGAACACAGTAAAAAACTGGGAAAATAGGCATCCTGTGCAAAATCTGCCCTAATCGCAGCGCCATTGGCCCAACGCGCAGTGCCACTTTCAAGTCCCTTTTAGAGGACTTCCTGGCATCAAAATTGAGCTCATGATAGCGCATTGGAAAGATCTTCAAGTCTACTTTCCAAAACACCTGGAAGTTCTGTATTTGAAACTCATTTGACCCCTCAAAACTTGATTCTCCCAATATTGCTTTTGTGTGTCCACAAAGTGGCAAAAAGGTCATTTTTAGGGTGTGTTTTGACCTTTTGGTGGACCGTTTCTGCCCCAAAAACTTTGAAAATCTCTAGGGTGCATGTCCTCATCACTCTGAATCCAAAAATGCAAACCATTTCTGCATTGGGTTCCTCTAGGAAAATTGCAGCACCAGCGTAGTTTTCCTCTGTGTAGAATTTCAAAATTTGGAAAGGACAAAAATTTCTCCAAACTTGCCCAAAATTGGTGAGAAGAAAAATCATCAAGTGTCTTGATGAGCCAAGGAATCTTTGGCAAGCAACCTAAGCCTATCATCCTCATTTTGTCCTTTTACAGCCTGCCTAAGCCTAGCTTTCATCTTTTTGACCCTCATGTTGCAAATCTTGTTTCGGGTCCTATAATGGTAGGCCATGTGTCTGATCATCTAATTGTCTCTATTTTCCTTCTAAAACATCTTCTCAAGGTGTAAATTGACTCTCTCAAGCCAAGTCTCTCTATCATCTTCAATCTCATTCTCAATAGGAGTCAAAGTGACCTGTACCTCTTTTCCACTTTGTTGTTTTACCTTGAGCAGTGCTAGCTCCATGAGGACTTGTTTGTCATTCAACTACTTTTTTCCTTGTTTCAAATATGTGATGACATATTTGGCCCTCTCCAAATTTTCCATCAGAGCTTGTACTTGAGGCTTCTTTTCTTGTATGATGATGTCTTTTATTGTTTCTTCATCTTGAGCCTTTATGTCAATGATTTCCACTCCATGATGAGTATAACACTGCTCCGACTCATGATGCTCTGTCAAGTCAAAGTCTCTTTCCTCCTCATAATCAAAACTCTCCTTCAGCATCTTTTCCTTCCCTTTGTGCAACTACTGTAGCTATAGCTGTTGCGCTAATGAAGAAGGGAAAGTCCCTTCCACATCCTGTGGAGCTAACATTTTCTTTTGGGTTGATGAAGAAGGCAAGGTCCCTTCCACATCTCGTGGAGAAAACACTTGCCTATCGGCTGCAAACAATCTCCTTGTGCCCCTTTCATATGTCATGAAAGTCCTAGACACCTCAGTAGTTCTAATCTCTTGGGCCTCCTCATCTGTTTTCACCTGAGCAATGCTAAAAGGTCCCTCTGCTTCTTGAGACTGTTGACACCTAATCAGAGGGCTCGGGTGTACAGCTGTAATTAATGTAAATAAATAATAGAGAAGATAGAGAGTCATCGAGAGATGAACCAAACAATCACTCCCTCTTGTATATAATAATGAACAACCCGAATGAATAAAATGAGTTTTGATTTGAGGAGTTACCTCCTGGTTTGACATGGTATCAGAGCAGGCACCATTTTTTGGCTTCCTTTTTAATTTTTAACTCCTATTCTGTTTTGCCTTTGCTTTGCATCTTTTGCAGGTTGACATCTCTGTCAAATCCCTGCGAAATCTCGTTTATCGTTTAATACATTTGTTGAAGTGCATTGCATTGGAGCTAGTTGTTGAAGCCGAAGGTGCTGTAATGACTTGGATTTCCTCCTGCTCTGAGTATGGTATATATACCCTTTTGCATTGAAGAACCATATATCTTTTTTCGTATTCACATATATCCTTATTCGTATTCCCTTGAGCCAGATCTCAAGTATTATAAACCCATATACATAAATATCGTCGGGTCTACTTTTTAATCGTATATCGCAAATATCTTGCCCCGATCAATACCGTTGCATGTTTATGATGTGATCATACCCTTCATTAAACCCGCTCAGACACAGTTCCCAAGGTTTCACTTTATCTGGATCTTTCTCCAACGTTGATCTCAACCTCCAGATCTGGCGGCTAACATTGATTTCGGGAGGGACCACTTGCACAACAGTTACCAGCCCAAAAAGTGCCTTTTAATCTCCACCATTGATCATAACCTCTAGATCCGACGGTTCATAGCGATTTCGGGTGCATTAGTTGCACGAGAGTTACCCACCCGATACGAGCAGTTTTTCTCTCTCCCCTAGTCGCTACGTGTCAATCGCTTAGTGGAATCAGGCGCTCCCCTCTCAATACCACTTACCGTTTTTTATCCGCCCGAAATCCCGCTTGTAACCCGAAATCCGCCTTTAGCCATGGTTATCACCTCGACTTGTTTTGCTTGCGATAACCGTCGATCGCTTACCATCGATCGCCCTCCTCCGTTCATCTCCTCCGCTCATCTCCTCTGTTCATCTCTTAACATTGTTCATCTCTCCGTTGTTCATCTCTTAAACGTCAAACTCTTATACAGGTGAAAGAAGGCGATACTAGGTTGAACACTGTTGGTATAACGATGTTGGTATAATGATATGCATTCAATCATATCTATTGTAGGAATATTTCTCACTGGAAAGGAGAATTATCCTGAATGGTCATGGAAAATCCAACACACTCTCATTTTGAATGAGCTATGGAAAGGAGTGTGTGTTGGAGAAGGAGACGAAGTGCCAGTCCAACCTACCTCAGACAAGGAGCTCACCATTTGGGAAAATAAGAACATCAAGGCCTATGCATTGATTGCAGCATCACTAAGTGAAGAGGTGAGTCAACACATTTCGCCATTTTCAAATGCATTCGAAGCCTTACAAAATCTAAAGGAACTCTATGACTCACACTCTGCACTTGAAGTTTTTCAACTCATGATTAAACTCTTCACCCTTGAATTACAAAATAATGATCCTCTTGCTCTTGCATTCGAAGTAAAATCTATAATGCATGATATCAAAGTCACTAAGGTTGAAATGGATATTCCTCTTATCACTGTTCTCAAGGCACTTTATCCTACTTACTCCAATTATCTTGAGTCATTGCAAGCAAATGAAAATCTTAAAGATATTACCTTTGACTCCCTTGTGAAAAAAATTGTTGAAGTGAGAAAGCTTTTGGAAAGAAGATAGCCCCTGAATCTTCTAAAGAGTTGTGTGCCTTGCTCATAAAGAAAATAAACTTGCACAAGATTCTTCCAGAGGAAGAGGTGGTCAAAGAGGAAGAGGAAGATATTTCAGAGGCAGGGGGGACAGACACTCTCAAGGAGAAAAGTCAGATTTGCACTGCATACGCTGCAAAAGAAATGGATCACGTGATGCCTCCACATGCAAGTTACCTTGGGACAAAATTGAGCAGCAAAGAAACCAACCCAAAGGTAAAACTAATGACACAGACAAAGGTAAAGCACCTGAATCCGATCATTATGTTGTAGCACAATGTAATATTGGAGTAAATGAAGACTTATTTAATGCTTCACTTGCTTCTTCGAAAAATGATTGGTTGCTTGATTCAGGAGAAACTTGCCACGTGACTCATAGAAAAGATTTTTTTGAAGAATTTACTGACAATTTTGATGGGAGCAGTATACTTTGCAGATCAGGCAAAACTCAAGCCATCAGGGCTTGGCACAATCAGGGTTAAATTGCCTGGTCTTCCAGACTTTCTTCTGCATCATGTTCTATATCTCCCATGACTGAGGAGAAACTTGATGCCCTTGGTCCACATCTACCAGCCACTCCATTCATATGTTTGATGGCAAGCTTGAGGTGAGAAAAGCATCTGACCACTCAGTTGTCATGACGGGGATAGAAGAAGAAAGGCTTCTCAAGTTGCAAGGTACCTCTGCTCGTGCACAACATTTCTCATACCATTCTCATTATGAAAAAGGTACACTTCCATCAAGTTTATTATGGCATGCTATATTTGGACATTTGAACTATGACAACCTCCGCTTGTTGAAGAAAATTGGTGTTTTTGGTTTGCCTACAATTCCTAGGAAGCTTAAGCACTGTAATGCATGCATTCTAGGAAAGCATAGCAAACAGTCCTTTCATGATTCAAACTCCAAAGCACATAGAAAACTTGAACTCATTCATTCAGATTTATGTGGTCCAATGCCTGTCTCTTCTGCAAACGGAAATAAATATATGATGACATTTATTGATGACTACACTAGAATGTGTTGGGTTTATTTATTAAAGAACAAATATGATGCTTTTCAAACATTCAAGAACTTTCATACATGGATTGAAAATGATGCAGAATCTCATATTGGCTCTATTCGCACTGATAATGGAAAGGAATACACTTCAAATGGATTTGAAAACTATCTTCACCAACATGGGATCAAACATCAAACAATTGTGCCTTATAATCCCCAACATAACGTTTTAGCTGAAAGAATGAATAGGACAATCTTAAATATGGTACGCTCCATGTTGTTCTTCAAAAATGTAAAAATGATGTTTTGGGCTGATGCAGTTCTATGTGCCATATATATATATGTGTGTGTGTGTGTGTGTGTGTGTGTGTCCATCTAATGCTATCAGAAACAAGACTTCTTATGAAATGTGGTATGGGCACATTCCTTCGGTAAAGCATCTCAGGGTCTTTGGTTCCACCTGTTATGCCTTGATACCAAAGGTACATAGAAACAAACTTGGTGCAGGAATTCATAAGTGTATCTTCCTATGGTATTCAAACACCTCCAAAGCATATCGTCTCTATGATGAAGTCAACAAAAAGTTTGTTGTATCTAGAGATGTAATCTTTCTTGAATCATCCAAAACTGACAATGTTGTTGAAAGGCAACTTGATCGCTTGGATAGATTCAAAAATGAAAAATCATTTCAAGACTTTGATAATCAGATTTCACATCTTGAAGGGGGAATTCCTATACTAGATCAATCTGTGGAATCTTCTTCTGAAGCACTCTCTCCCCTACATGAATCTCCAACAACAAATGATACTTTGAGTGATGTGATTGACAGAATTGGGAGACTCAATCTTGATTCAATCCCAACTCAATCAATGGAGCAGCCTAGACCATCTGAGAAAGGTCCCCCAAAGTGGCTGACAAAGACACTTGAAAATGTTCATCCTAAATGAGGTTGGAAAGACAAGAACTAGAAATTCAAACCGGAAAAATGGAGGTAATGTAGATGACTCTGATTCACCTGTTGATATGGATGTTTCTTATGATTGTGAATTAAATTTGTGTATAGATTTTGAACCAAATTCCTTCAAATAAGCTACTTCTCATGATGAATGGAAAGAAGCAATGCAAAAGGAGTATGATGCCCTAATAAAGAATGGCACTTGGAAGATGGTTGATCCTTCATTGGGAACTAAACCAATTGGCTGCAAGTGGGTCTACAAGAACAAGTATAAAGCTGATGGCTCACTTGACAAGCATAAAGCTAGGCTTGTGGCAAAAGGTTTTGCACAGAAGGAAGGGGTCGATTATGAGGAAACTTTTTCCCCCACAACAAAATGGGCTACCATCCAGAAACTCTTTGCCCTTGCAGCTTAGAATGGTTGGAAAGTCCATCAAATGGATGCAAAAGCTACTTTCTTGAATGGAGATCTAAAAGAAAATGTTTTTATGTATCAACCTGAAGGATTTGTTGTGAAAGGACATGAACATAAAGTATGCAGACTTGTGAAATCCTTGTATGGCCTCAAACAAGCACCACGAGCCTGGTATGAAATTGACTTAGCATCTTCTGAAACTGAATTTCAAACATTATGATTTTGATGATGCAATTTTGTTTGTCAAGAAAGTTGGCAAAACATTTGTATATCTTGTGGTATATGTAGATGATATTTTAATGGCAGGGAACAATGAAAGCTACATTGCATCCATAAAGAAGGAATTAAAGAAAGCTTTTGAAATGACTGACTTGGGCTATGTTCATTACTATTTTGGTATTGAAGTAACTCAACATCCGAAGTCCATATTCCTTTCTCAAAAGAAGTACATTGGAGATCTGTTGAACAGGTTTGGCATGACTGAATGCAATCCTCTGACTACTCCAGTGGAACAAAACTTAAAGCTCACATCCATTGAAGGAAAAGAATTTGAGGATGCAACAAAGTATAGACAGCTTGTAGGAAGTCTCAACTAAATAACTACTACTAGACCAGACATTTCATTTGTTGTTGGAATCCTCTCTAGATTTATGCAAAAGCTTTCTGAGGGACATTGGTCTGTTGCAAAAAGAGTTCTAAAGTACTTGAAGGGAACTCAAGACTTTGGAATCAAGTATACACAGGTGGGCGACTTCAGCTTGATTGGATACTCTGATTCAGACTTCGATGGAGACAAAAAAACTGGGGTATCTACTTCAGGCTATGCTATGAGTCTTGGATCAGGAGTTGTCTCCTAGAGATCACACAAATAATTAGTTCTAGCAGATTCCACAATAGAGGCAGAATATGTGGCAGTAGCTGAGGCAACATAAGAAATTGTGTGGCTCAGGAAAATTCTTGAATATTTGCAGGTAAAACAAGTACAATTGACTCCACTCATGATTGACAATACCTCTGCAATAAAGTTGGCCAAGAAACCAAAGTTCCATGATCGAACAAAGCACATCAATACTAAATATCATCTGATTCGACATCATGTTGATGCCAAAACAATCCATCTTCGCCATTGTTCCACTAATGAGCAAATTGCAGACATCTTCACCAAAGCATTTGGAAGAGAAAAGCTTGAAAGATCCAGAACGATGCTTGGACTCACCAACATCCCTTCAGATTAAGGGGCGGAATGTTGAAACCTAATAAGAGGAATTGGGTGTACAACTGTAATTAATGTAAATAAATAATAGTTAAGATAGAGAGTCATTGGGAGATGAACTGAACAATCACTCCCTCTTGTATATAATAATGAACAACTTGAATGAATAAAATGAGTTTTGATTTGAGGAGTTACCTCTTGGTCTGACAAAGACATTGGTGGAGGAATTTTAGGACCCCTGATGATGTCATGAGCAATAAATGTCTCCCAAGAAATTTTGAGGAGACTGAGATAATGAAGCACAATGATCTTGATCAGGGAGTAATGATAGAGACTGCTCATCTGCTGAGGGTATGGCTTCTTTTGTACAAAATGAGCCATCTTCTCAATATTCCTGAAAAGAAATAAGGAAGGTTTAACATCCTCACCCTAGTAAAATGCATGAGAAACCTGATGTGATAGGTGTACAGACTGGAGAATCTGCCCTCACAAGTGAAATACTTCATGATGATTTTCATCATGGGGACATACTTGTCTTCAAGAAATCTGAAAGGAAAAAGTCTCTTCACCTCATTTCTGTACTGGGGTTTGATATAAGGCTCATAATAGTGTTCATCCAGGTCTTGGACCTTGTACCACTTCTCCCCTACATTCAGAATCTTGGTTGCATGAAATGATGGAGGGTGAGATGGTGAATGTTACCCCAGCAAGAGTCACCTTATTGTCCTGAAGATGAGCTACAAAAGTCTAGTGAGCTTAGGGTGGTGTTGAACTCTCTCTACCTGCTCATAGAACTCATAGCAGCCAAGATATCTTAAACATGTGACAGCCAACTGAGAGGCCTACAATTCTCTAAGGTTTGATGGCTCTTCTCTGATAATCCTGCCTCCCCTGTGTGGTTTTCTCTATTGCCTATCTCTATCTGATGAGGTGTCACTGCCTATGTTTTCCTCCTCCTCATAGTCTTGGTCCTCTCTGTCCATGTTTGCAAGGCTTGAAGTTGTATAAAGGGAATGAGTGAAAGTGTTTTTAGGAGTGAGGGGATGGGAGATGAGCTTGTGGCTAGAAAATGAATGAGGGAGTAGGAATGATAAAAATGAGAGGGAGGGCTTGTTTTGTTTGTGATATTTCTCTTGGGAAGAGGGATAAAGGGATGGGAATGTTATGGAATAGGGATAAAGGGATAAAGGGATATGGGGACAAAGGGATAAAGGGATAGGCAAAAAGAGATAGGGAAAGATTTTAGGGTTTTATTGGTAGGTGATAGGAGGAACAATGGAGGTTTAGGGTTTTAGGCATAATTAGGGGAAAATTTTAGGGTTTAGGCACTTTCCATAGGAAAATTTAGCTTAGAAGTTAAATTGCAAACCAATCAATGTAGTATGGAGGACCACTTACTTGTATGCAGGTAGGAGAGGGAAAATTTGAAGTTTCTTGGAGTTTAGAGGGATTTCTAACCCTTTTTCTCAATGTGCAGTGCCAGTGCACAAACGCGTAGTGCCACCCTAGAAGGGCAGCGTGGTGTAAAATAACACTACAAAATTTGTCAGATGCACAGTGCCCAGCCTCAATGCACAGTGCCAATCTGCCTACCTCAAACACATAGCGCCAGTCTGCCAGCGTGCAATGCCACTCCTCCACTAATCCAGACACGCAGCGCCATCCTCCAGAAGTGCAGCACCAACTCTCCTTCGCCCAAAACTCGCTCAACCTTTCCTCTTCTTCTCACTTTTTTACTCTTTGCTTGTCAAATGAGAATGATGAAAATGAAAATGAAATGTGAGGCCTTATATGGGAGTCAATTTTGATTTTTCACTTGAAAAAAACCCACTTTCTAATGTTTCTTGACCTTCTTCAAAATTTTGTTTTAATGCCTTTTCTTCTTTGTCTCTTTCAAGTGGATAATGCTCAACTTAAACTAATTTTTGCAGTGTTCCTTTGTCTTGCAGCAAGGAGAGATGCTTTGGTGCAATTGGGGTCATTTATTACATATAGTGACTCAAAATTACATAAGAAATACAAATAAACTCAAAAATACTCTGTTTTCACCTCAAAAACATGTTTTTGAGGTGAAATTAGATTAGGTTAAAAGATAAATATATAGTGATTATGACCTACAAGCCATCATGCTTGACTTATTTATCATCCTCATACCCTTTCTAACACTTATTTAGATTTAAAAATCAGGCTCTTGACCTTGGTGATGAAACCCTGAGACCTAATGGAAACATACCCTAAGACCTAATTAAAACCCTAATGAAAACATGCCCTATGACCTAATGAAAGCATGATTGCAAATTGACCATGAAACCATGACTGAAGACAACCTGAAGAAGGGTCACCAAGTATACTCTATGAGGGAAAAATTAGGTTTTTTGAAGAGAAGACAACCATCAGTGGATCAGTTTGACATGACCTAATGAAATGATGTAAAATTTCAGTATGAGACCCGTAAAATGAAAATGCAAAGAGAAAATTTTGATCCCTAATGGAAGTATGCAGATATTGGCACTAACACCATGGAGGAATGCGGTCTTTACGTCCATCTAATGAAGGATCCATCCTTGACTTGCAGCAAGGGAAACTATCGAACGAATGGTTGTATATTGAGCCATAGGTGAAAATATATCATCATAATCTTCTCCCTCTTTCTGGGAGAATCCTCGAGCCATGAACCTCGCCTTGTATTTTTCAATGCTTCCATCAATTCCATGCTTGATATTAAATATCCACTTCGAAGTTACCACAGATTTCCCCTTCGTTCTTGGCACAACATCCCATACATCATTCTTCATAATAGATTCATATTCCTCCGCCATAGCATCTTTCCAAACTTTTTATTTTACGGCTTCTTTAAATGTGGAAGGCTTGGCTTGAATCATAGTGCTCATGGTTGCAACATATCCCTAGTACCTACATGGCTTCTTCCTTTCTCTAAATGATCTTCGAACGAGCACATGGCTATCAACATGCTAAAGACTATCATGGATCCAAAGTGGTCTCTTCCTAGTAAGTGGATAACTAGGAGGAGAATCTAAGGGATCCATGGGCTCCATGTTATCATCACAATATCAGTCTCAAATTATGGCTTGGACGGGCCATCCATGATATCCATATCACCATTATTCTCTAGAGGAGGAGGCGGAGGAAGGTCTCTATCTTTTTTAAGAGTGACATCTTCATTGAATGTAACATCCCTGCTAATTTCAACCTTCCTTTGACTAGGAATGTATATTCTAAATGCTTATGAATTTTCACAATACCCAACAAATGTACCTTTTATTCCTGTAGCTTCCATTTTCTTCCTTTTTTCCTTCGGAACATGGAAATATATGGGACATCCAATTATGTGGAGATGACTAATGTTGGGCTTCACACCTATAAATACTTCTTTGGGAGTCTTGCTTTCCAAAGCTTGATGAGGCACCCTATTGTGAACATATATGACAACATTTGGAGCTTCGGACCAAAGAAATTTAGGAAACTTTTGATCATGAATCATCTCTCAAGTGGCTTCTACTATAGACCAATTCTTCCTTTCATCTAGACAATTTTGTTTGGGATTATATGACACAATTTTTTCCTTCTTGATACCTTCCTTTTAGCAAAAGTCAATGAATTCATTTGACATGTACTCTCCACCATTATCCAACCTAAATATTTTGATCTTCTTATCTGTTTGGTTTTCAACTAATGCTTTGAACTCCTTAAATTTTTCGAAGGCTTAATGATTATTCTTCAAATATTATATCCATGTATTTCTTGAAAAGTCGCCAATGAATGTGATGTAGTAGACATATCCACTAATAGAGTGCATGGGCATCGGTCCACATATGTCGAAATGAATGAGATGGAGGATGTTAGTGGTCTTTTTTTCACTAGAGGGGAATGGTTCCCTTGTCATTTTTCCACTCACACATCCCATAGATACTCATCATGTTGGGATTGAACCTTTGGAATCCATGAAGCCAAGTTCTCCAATTTTGGAAGAGCATCATAATGAAGATGAGCCAACATTCGATGCCATAATTTGCTTAGATGATTTTATTATGAACCAATGCTAGTAATGGTATTCTAGTGACCCTATAGAGTCCTTCATATCTTGTTTCCAAAGTGAATTTATCTCCCATAAGTAATCCAAAAGGCCAAGTAAGAACCTTTCCTTTGATGAAAGAAACCTAGGGAATCTATTGTACTACATGATGTAATGTATGTTCCTAGGTTAAAGAAGAATTTGGTATCAATATCTGCTTTGGAAGACAAATGAATGCATCTCTCATAAGTGATCCAACAGGCCAAGTAAGAACATTTCCTTTGATGAAAGAAACCATCATCCATTTGTCTTCCAAAGCGAATATTGATACCAAATTATTATTTAACCCAAGCACATACATTACATTATGTAGTAATATAGATTCCCCAAAATTCAAATGAAATTTGACGGATCCAAAACCTTTAACGAGATGAGTGGATTATCTCCAAGAATGATTTTCAAATTTGACTCCCAATCTACCAAGTTAGAGAGAAATTCTTTGTAACCAGAGAAGTGATGAGTGGCCCCACTATCAATCAACCAACTGTCCCACAAATCCAAAGGAGATGAACTAGTAAGAGCGGAAATAAGAATATATTCAGATTGATTCGCAACATTACTTTCATACCTGGAAAATTTTGACTTCTTTTGTGGATAACGATCTTCTTCATGGTCACTTGGAGAATATTTTCTTCTTCTATCATTTCTTCCATTGCATCATTCCTTCAATCATCTCTCTTTCTTTGATAATTGAACCTATTGTTGTCGCTTCTAGTATTATAAAATGTTCCATTATTCCTCTCAGGGCAATCTCGAGCATAGTGCCCTTTCTTATGAAAATTGTAGCATTCAATGTTCATGTATTCCTTTCTTCCACCAGAATTTCGAGGAGCAGGCTTTGTTGAATTTGATTGGCCTCCTTTCCCATTCTTCTTCCTCTTGTCATCAATGATCTATGCAATGGATTATCCTTCTTCGTGCTTTTGAATCCTTCCTCTTCCTATCATCCTTGACTCTTCTTGAGTGAGGTTTCCAACAATTTCATCAAATGAAAGGACGAAATTTGTGTTTCTTATAGTAGTGATGAATGTTTCCCAAATCTGGGTGAGACCTATTAGAGTCATGACCACCATTTCCCTGTCAGGCACAACTTCTCCAACTCTTATAAATTGATCTCTAATACGAGAGATCCTCATTATGTATGATTGTATGGACTCTCATTTGTTCATCTTGGTGTATTTGAGTTTAGGATTTCATTCAAATTGTTGACCTCATACATGTTGGATACCTTATCATACATGTCTTTATACCTTCTCAAGTTCCCAACATATGCAAGTAGATTATCTTGTAGACCATCAACTATAATTTGTTTTGCTTTCAAATCACGTTTCTTATGCTTGCTCTTGACAACAGCGGATATATTCTCTGGAGGATTAGGTACCTTTCCTTGAATGTGGTCCAAAACATCATTGTTATCAGCTATGATCTCCAACCTAACTTTCCGTGCAACATAAATACATGATTCACACAACTTCTCATCACTCTTGAAGTAGGAAGTCATCTTGAATTTGACTAGATCAGTTCTTTCAACTTTCCAAAGATTAGTGCTTCAAGGCTTGTCTTTTTTTGGGCTTGTCCTTCACCTTATCTCTGATACCATGTTAATTTTAAGATTGTTCTATGTTGTATCAATTACGTTTGCCCAATTCCAAACTTCAATTTGCAATATTTCAAATTACATCTAGTTTTTCCATTCATCAACAATAATTGAAGATAGAACAATATATGCAATGACAAAGACAATCAACACATCAACAAGAGACACTAGATTTGGTCAAAGACTAGGAACAAAACCCACTAAGGGGAAAACCCTTTGAAATTATTCTTTTATTAGGTTGTCATAAAGAGTTCAGTAAAGAGTACAATGAGCTCAATACAATATGATCAGAAATACAAACCAACAACTTCAAAAACCCATTTACAGTGGCAAAATATATCAAAGACAACTTGATTCAGACTTCACACAACTTCAAAAAACTTCAAATGATGGTCAATTGTAGTCAAACCCCTAGGTGCTCCATTTAGTTTAGCATGCGTGCATCTGTAGCTTCCTAGATGATGTCTTGACCATAGCATGCATCCGTCCAAGGACAAAATTTCCCATTTATGTGCCAGCGTCTGGAACAAAAACCCTAATTTTGTGCAAGCTTCAAATCTGAGACTTCAAACCTCCGTATGACCTTTTCCTTCACAATTTTTTCGAACCAAATCAGATATAAGAGAAGAAGATGCTTGATGTTGTGATGTCTGAATGAGCTTATAGGTCACTTTTATTTATAGGCTTTTAGGGGTGTCCAACAATGTCCATTTTATATTGAGGTTGACCTATCAAAGTGTTCATGAGACTGAAGCCGACCTAATCCAATATCCATGAGTGGGTGCACAAAATTAAAAAACAACTTCTGCTTGTCTGAACGAAGTGATCTTTAGGTCTATTTGGGTCCTCTTGAAAATAGGAACTCAATTCCATCATCATCCACATCAAATGGGTAGTCCAAAGTGGAATTTGACTGCAATTGCATATTTTTAACAATCAGTCCTCGGGACTACTCCTACCTTGAATTCCCACTCCTCAAGAAGTATCGATCCCAAATGCTTATCCAATTGGCCTCCATTATCCCTACCAATGCCTTACCAGAGTTATGACTATTAGTCCTACCCTAGTGCATGAAAAATGGAGAATACAATGTCCCTCATCACTCCCTCTCAACTAGCAAGGAGATATTCACAAGTCCAAGCTTGTCTCTCAAATACTCAAGTTTCTTATTTAGAAGAGACTTCGTCAATATGCCAGCTACCTATTCATCTGTGGAGATGTATTGTAGCTTCATGGCCACATATTGTACCAATATTCTAATATAGTGGTACTTATTGTTGATTTGATTTGTCCTAGCTTGAAAAAATGGGTCCTTTGTCAACCTTATGTGGCTTTGGTTGTCACAATGTATAGCGGTAGGGTCCAAATTTATTTCGAACAAATCTAAAAGAAAATTTCTAAGCCAAAAAAATTATCTACCAAATTCACTTGTTACTATATTCGGCTTCAACACTACTTAATGCAACTGAATCTCTTTCTTGCTTATCCACGAGATCAAATAGGATCCCAAACTAAAACATCCACCAAGAGTGCTCTCTCCATCTACACCATTGCCTCCCTAATCTAAATTTGTATAGACCAATAACTATATCTCATTAGCAACATATCTTAGACAATGATGTATAGTCCCACAAAGTTACCTCAAAATATATTTGGATGTTATCGAATGATCATGCCCGTGATCTATGCGGATTTGACTAAGAATGTTTACTGCAAAACATATGTCAAGATGAGTGTTCACAAGGTACATCAAGAAGTCAATCAACCATCGATAGGATGTAGGATCAACAATGCTTGAGTTTGAGCTCCTTAAATTCTTCAAATTAGTGATAATTGTCGTTGTCATCAGTTTTTTTTCTATCATTCCAAACTTCTGCAATATTTGATCACATATTTCCCTTGACCAAGATATATCTCACCAAGTTTTAGCCAGACTTCTAGTCCCAAGTAGTAATGCATTAGTCTAAGGTCCTTCATATCAAATTCAGATGCAAGTTTCTTCTTGCATTCTTGAATACAGTGCTCCACACTAGTTATTAGTAGTTCATCCACATATAGTAGTATGATCACAAGTTCATTCTTAACCACCCCGATATAGATATTAGGATATGTAGAACTTTTGACAAAGCCAAGTATTAGTAGATATGCTTCCATTATGGTGTATCATGCTCTAGGGGCTTTCTTCAAGCTATATAGAACCTTCTTCAACCTACATATGTGTTTTTCCTTATCATGAATTTCAAATCCCTGAGGCTGTTGAATATAAAATTCTTCATCAATTGTTCCATTTAGAAAGGATGTTTTCATGTCCATTTGATGGATATTCCTTCCCATAGTAGCAACAATAGAAATGAGTGATCTAATGGTTGTGTATCTTGCTGTTGGGGAAAAATATTCTTCATAATCAATTTCCTCTTATTGAGAGAATTATATTGCCACAAACCTTGCCTTATACTTGTCAATGCTTCCATAAATTGCATGCTTGATCTTGTACACCCATTTGGAAGTCACAACATATTTTCCTTTAGGTCTAGGAACAATTTCCCAAACATCATTCTTCATTATAGACTAGTATTCTTCTTGCATTGCATTCTTCAATTCTTGATGTTCAACTACTTTCTCATAAGTAATAGGTTATGCTTCAATAATTTTAGTCATGTAAGCTACTTAATTTGAATATCTCTTAGGATTCTTACTCTCTTTGAATGTTCCCTTTCCTGTTGCATGTCCTTTGGCTTTGGGAAGGGGTTTTGTAAAAATGTATGCAATTTGTCCTTTGGTGTCAATATATTCCAAATTGACACTATATTATGCTACATGTTCTCTTAAGAAGTGGTACTTGACTGGAATATGTTTTACTTTCAAGTGCATAATAAGATTCTTCAAAATATTTATTGCACTTGTGTTGACTTACAACGTATTGAGATTGGGCAATCATATTCTATCTTAATATTTCTCAATGTATTCTTCATCCAAATAACTTGTGTGCAAGATGATGTTGCTACCATATACTCAACTTCTATTGTGCATAAAGAAACTAAATATTATTTTTTTCTCAACCAAGGCATTATATTGTTGCCCAAAAAGAATGCTCCTCACTTGTACTTTTCCTACCACCAATGTTGCTTTCCCAATCCACATTCATATATGTTGCTAGAGTAAAATTTTCACCTCTCTAGTACCACAAGTCAAAGTCCAAAGCACCTTTTAGATATCTAAATATTATTTTAACTTCTTGCACATGAGTTTCTTTTGGTGTAGCTTGGAACCGTGCAACCAATCTTAGGTATCATTCTCTCATCCTGAAGATGGATCCCACTTGGGATTTGAAACGTTGGTTCAAAAATGAAAAAACTGTGGATTCTCCGGTCAATTATTCAAAAGATCTATATGTTGTCAAATATAGTATGTTGCCAATCATTGACTTGTAAAATGTTTGATTTGTTTATAGAGATTCATCATCTTTGCTTAGTTTACAACTTGTTACCATGGTTGTATTGGATAATGCACAATCTTCAATTCTAAATTTGTTCAACATCTCCTTTATATACTTTGTTTGTGAAATTAATATACCTTTGACGAATTTGAAATTTGTAAACCAAGAAAGAATGAGTGTTCACCAAGCATAGACATCTCAATTTTCTTTTTCATTTCCATTAAAAACATTTTGCACATTTTATTTATATTTCCTCTAAAAATGATATCATTTTCACAAAAAACAATGATTAACTATTTTTCTTTATCTTGATGTAGATATTATTGTCAACGATTTCTTTTCTAAATCCTTGTTATTGTATATATTTGAGAATTCATGAATATCGTGCTTTAGGAGCTCGCTTTAGTCTATGAAGTTTATCCTTATTTTTTGATAATCAGAACCCTTTTGGTTGTTCAATGTCTACTTCTTCCTCTAGATTTACATTGAGAAAGACTAACTTGACATCCATTTGATAGACTTTGAAGTTCGAAACATGAAAATGCCAAAAATATTCTAATAGTTTCGAGTCTTACAACTAGGGAAAAGGTTATTTTGAAATTAATATCTTCAAATTGAGCATGGACTTTGAAAATTTGTTTTATTTATTATTACGTGAGCATCTTCATTCAACTTGTTCATTAAAACCCACTTGATACCAACATAATTTTTATCTTTTGTTGTTGGAACACGTTCACATGTCTCATTCTTCTCAATTTGATTAATCTCTTCTTCCATAGCATCAATCTGATTCTTGTCTTTTCTAGATTCTATAAATTTCTTGTGCTCAAGTTTAGATAGGAAGTATAAATTTGCATGTTCTAGTATACTTGCTAATCTTCTTCTAGTTTGCCCTCACATATCTTTATCATCAATAATTATAGTTTATGAATGATTATTTGGAGAAAATGTTAGATGGTGTGTTTGTATCTTGGTGTTATGTTTCTTCTTCTTCTTCTTCTTCTTAATTAGAACTCATTTCTTCTAGCTGTTCATTTGTTTGTAATTTATATTTTTGAGGCCCTTCTTCATCTACTTTCACATTTGCACTTTATATAATTTTGTGAAATGTTTTATTGTAATATATACAAGCCCTTCTTCTTGATGAATAAACAAGAAAAATACATTCATCGAATTTTGAGTCAATTTTTTTCAAATCCTCATCATCTCTCTTTCTATAGCACTTGTTCCCAAAACAAATTCAAGTATTTAACTGTTTCTGGTCTACCCTTCAATAGTTCATAGGGATTTTTGTTGTTGTTGACTCTAATTTTTTCTCTATTTAGAATGTAGACAATAGTCCTGACTACTCTCCAAAATGTATTTGATAGTTTTTCTTCATTCAAAATTGTTCTAGCAATATCTCATATAGTTTGATTCTTCCTTTCTACCACTCCATTATGCTATGGAGTTCTTGCAACTAGAAAATATTTCTTTGTTCCATAAAACCCACAAAACTCTTCAAATTCAAGACTTAAATTCACCTCATCGATCTAATCTCAAGCTCTTTATCTTTAAATCGAATTTCATTCTTCATCCAAGGCTTTGAATGCTTTAAACTTCTCAATGCTTTAGTCTTGTCTTTTAGGAACAAAACCCATGTCATTTTAGTGTAATCATCAACAAATTGAAGTAACTTTCACCTTGTATACTTTTGTTCTTGTAGGTCCACAAAGATATATATGAATGAGTTCAAATGGTTTTGTTGTTGAATACTCCTTTGACTTGAATCTTTTTCTTGTTTTCTTCCCATGTTGACATTTCTTGCAAATAGTGTTTGAAGGTTTTGTGATCTTTGGCATGTCTCTCACTTTGTATTTAGTGTTGATTTTCATTAGAAAATCAAAGTTCATATGATAGATTCTTCCATGCTAACCATATTTCATCTATTTTTCCCATATATCATTTTTCTCCCTTGATCTCATTGAGGATGTATAATTTATTTAATGTTTTATTTACATCTGCAATTAATTTTCATGTGTTTTCCTTCCTTATCTCACACCCTTGAAAATAAAATGTGATAGTTTGTCCCTTTTCACATATTTGACTAACACTAAGAATATTATGTTTCAAACCTTCAACATACAATACATTTTATGTTTTAGTCTTTCCATTATTGAGACTAAGAGTACCTATTGTAGCAGCTACAACCACCCTCCAAATTATTGCCGTCACTTTGTTTTGGAGCCTCCCTCCTCAAAATCTTAGTAGCATGTCATGCACTGCTCAGGTACTTGTGTTTTCATTTGAACTTATCTTTCACTCTGCAGCTTGTTTTCGCTTACTTGTTCTACCAACTAACCACAAGTTGACCCTGTGACTTGGTTTACATCTGATTCTTGCGTTGTCTTGGAAAACTGTGCAATCTGGCAACCAACCTTGCTCTCAGGAATTGTGAAGAGAAACCAACCCTACTCTCTAGAAATGTGCAGAGCAGTCTGGTAAACAACCTTGCTCAAAGAAATTGCACAGAACATCCCGACATTGGGCTTTGCCTCAGGAATTGTGCAGACCCAGCTAGCATCTTATCTTCAGTTGGGAAATTGTGCAAAGCATGAGAGGTAGCTAGAGCCACTCAACCCAGGATTGCACAAAAGCATCCCTTCAGCTATAGTCTGATGCTTGTACTAGAAATTTTCCTGGTTCCCTCCAGAATTGTGCAATATTCCCATGCATTTATAGCAGCCTTTCCCAAAAAGAAAAAAAGCATCCCTAAAAAATGGGGATCTATTTTTAGCACTGGGAGTTACAATCAAGTTGATTTTCAAAACTTCCCGCCACTTGCCTCTTTTTCCTAGATTTTTGGCATGCACATCATAAACCCTAAATCTACCAAATCTATTTAAATAATGCCCCAGAGTTCATTCTACACATTTGATCTTGGAGCTCTGGAATTCCTAAGGCATTGAGGAACCTTCGACACAATCGATACAGCTTTTCCAAGTTATTATTTTCAAGTCTTTTGCTGTTTTTCTGTCAATTTTATTTCTTTGGCTTGTCTGAGTGTTGTTTTGCATGTTTTATTGAATGACCGCTCACATTTTAGTTTGTTTTAACTTGTAGAAATGATGTTTCAAGTTTTTCATTGTCTTTCTTAACTGTCGCATTTCACTAAGAGTCGTCATTGTAGCGACCCTCTCCACCAAATTCGTTGTTTGTTCGTTTGAATGATTCCTGTGTTAGTTTTGATTTCATGCATGATCATTCTCTCCTATCTATGCCATCCTTCTCTCATGAATTCAAATCTACTCATTTTCAAGTTTCCCTTGGGCAGATCTGAGCTGCCTTGGCTAAGATCTTTCTTTCACCGGCATGCACTACACATTCCTGGAACTCAAGGCTCTACCTTGGCTCCAGGAATTACACAGAGGTTATCTGTCATTGGCCTCCAGCTGTTCTCTATAAAGTTCTAGGAGATAGTGCCCAATCTTGCCCACTGGGATTGTGCAATGTGTAGTCCCAGCTAACATTCATGCCAGACTGAATTGCACATTACATAGTTCCAGTCCAAAGTCAACCCAGTTGGACTGTTCTCTGCGCGGTTCCAGTCAGTAGCATGTCTCACTCGCAGTTGAGACTGCGCAATGCGCAGTTCTAGTTGACAATCTCTTGCCTCTGAGAATCACTACTACACAATCTTGCCCAGTGGTCACCCATTTTGTTGCATGGTCGATTCTTGAAGTGCTTAGTGTTTTTAAACTAACATTTGCTTGTCGTGAGTGTTCGCTCTGTCTCCAGGTACATCAATTGTTGACCAGTCTCTGAGTAGTACCTGTGTCACGGTTTTCAAGAGAGATGGATCAAAGGACATTGTAGAGAGCAGCACTAGAGATGTGGTTAAACAGGTGCCAATAAACTTGCCCATCTATGCAGACACATAGTTGTTTGTAGATAAGGGCATGAAGATCACATGGCAAGAAATAAAGGACATATTCGCGTGTAGTTTCAAGGAAGATTTGGAAGATTGAAAAGTCTATGTCAACATTCACAAGTTAAGCTTGTACATGGTTGCGTTCAGGTACCCCACCTTCTCGTGCGTAAATATCATTCACTGGGTTGTCTCACATACCAATACTGAGACGATGACATTGAGAAACACCAGTGGGACACAACTTTCCACCTTCAAGGCGGAAAACTACCATGAAATGTATCACTTTCTGTAGTCGGTGAACTACATGGATGCATTGTTCTTCACTCCTAACAGCAATGTAAAATCTATAGATATCATGGAGCATTGGGTAAAAGAGCCATCGAAGTTTAGGATGACACCCAACCAGGTCTACAAGACGAAGTCACTCAGGAAGGCTTACCAACTCCTGGTCATATTCACATGTTGCTTGTATGGTCAAAAGAGCATGGAGACCTTCCTACAGAGTTGGGTTTTTATGTTAGATTAGTTGGAAAATGAAGGAAGGCCTTTCAACTAGTCATGATGGCTCTTCATCTAAAAGTGCATGTGTCAAATTCCAGGAATCTGCCTAAGGATGGACAAGAAAGATTCTATATGTTCGCGTACCTGCTTGATGCAATCTATGCCCAACAACAGTTCCCTGGCATGGGTTGGACATGGACACCATCAGAGGAAGTTGTGAACGTTTATTGCAAGTTTGTCTTTGAGTGAAGCTATCAAGGAGTCATGGTGAGGTTGTCTGACCACTTCATCTCCCTGCTGTATAGGATGATATTTGAACAAGATCCACCTTGCATGTCCTAGGAAGCGATGTAGGCATTGCTTAGCATTGTAGATTGGTATGCCTCACCCTGTGGCACCTTCATCAAGATGTTTGGTGTGGAGAAGCCTCTGCATGAGCTACCAATTTTTTCCATAGAAAAGATGTTCATGCAAGAGGTTGCATACCACATCTCCATAGGTTTATCAGCATGACTGCACAGGAGGAAGAAGGCACCATGGCCTACTCTTCCTTTGTGGATTGGGTTGTACGAGATCCATACCTTGAAATATGAAGATGTTGAGACTGAGGACTTGAAGAAGTTTTGGTTTGGCACCAAGAGCTTCAATCCATATGATCCACACTGCATACGTAAGAACCACTATGTGAAGGTGTACTAACCATGGATCCACGGGGCATGTCATTGGCCAGAGGAACATCCTTGGAGGTATTGCTATAAATCTATAAATCCTCTAGGCTCAATGAATCGGTCAACATGGTTGTAGAATGGAAAGCAGCACTGCAGGAAGTAGCACCACAGGAAGCAACAACAACAATAGTGAACAGAAAACTGGTGCAAGACAAAGGCAAGAGGAAGATTGTTGAGAGCGCAAAGGCTGAACAAAGCTACAAGTTCAAAGAAGATCCATTTTTTGAGAGAGTAGATTTGTTGAGCGAGTAGATTTGGAGATATATGCAAAGAGGCGATAGCACAAAAGGAGGGTAGTGCAGAGAAAGAGGGAGAAGCAAAGATTGGAAGAAGCAGAGAGGAAGTTGCGGGACACAGAGAAGAAGTTGAAAGCAGAACAAGAGCTCAGTAGGAGAAAAAGGGAAGAAAGGGAGAAACAAGAACAGGAATAAGGATAAGGTGCAGTGATAGAGAAAACTACACAGATATAGGCTGAGACAACAAAGCAGCTAGCAGATGAAGAAGAGGATGAGCAGGTGTAGGTTCAAGAACTTGCTCAGTAGGTTGAGCAGTTGGTTGAGGTAATAGACATGGAGACAGAACATGAGTTGGAGGACCAAGACATTGATCTCATGCCGAGGTCATTTGAGGTCGTACCACAGTCTCTGCCACCTCTAGAACCATAGCCAGTTCAGAGCGAGCCAGGAAAATTTGTTCTCCTCGATGATGATCCAGACACGGATGTGTACAATCTGGAATTTGATGAGACACACGTAAGGATTGTATAGGCACGAAGAAAGCAGCTCTCAGATGATCATCCATCACCTGCGCACATAGAATAAAGGGTGATTGTACCATATGTTAGAAGACATCCAGTTTCCATGGTCAAGGCTTCTAAGGCTTATGCAGAAGCCGTGATTTCAATGGTCAAGTTATTAATAGCAGAGAATGATCAAATGGTGAAGGACTTGCAAGAGGATAGGAAGAGAACAAAGCAGTCCCCAAGATCCGCCATGATAGAGATGAAGAAAGTAATAGTGGTGGAGATATCAAATTTGGAGGCCACCATGTAGACAGTGTATAGAATATTTTTCACCATGCACAAAGAGGTTGTCCAGTTATATGACTTTCGAAAACAGTGTGAAATGACAGCCTAAACTCTCAAAGAAATTCACACTGCTATTGCGCACATGCAAGAATGGAAAATGAGATACAAGGGAGCCCCACTTTACTTGCACAAGAGGATGAAGCAAGAGGCTAAGCTAGACAAAGCACGAATTCAGATGTTGATCCAAAACTATAAGCAACTCCCTCCACTCATCATTAGCATTGAAGCTTCTTATGCATGGTTGTTCAGCAGTTTGGATGTCATAGTGCAAATGCACAAGATCCCTTCCATCAGAACCCTCACCCAAGCCATGAGGAAGAACCAAGTCATGCTAGATGTTGACAAGTACATAGAGAATTTGATGTGTCTAGCCACCATTGATGACTTGCAGATCAGCGCAGAGAACGTGCAAAGGTACATCAGTAGTCTAGCCAGACTCAAGACAGTGTTGCACATGCTTCAAGATGAGTTGGAACGGGGCTTTAGAACCATATACCCAGAAGCCATGGAGGCAAGAGTTTGCTATGACAAATATGTCATCAAACAATACGAGGACACAATAACACAATACCAAGCTTGGTATCACTTCGACACCAAAGATAACCATGAGGAGGTTACCAAGTTGGTCTTTCCACAAGACCCCGAGTGATGTTATTTGTCTTGTCAGGCTGACTCAAGCCTAATTTTGTCCCACATGGGTATATGTCGAAATTGTATTTTTGTAAACATGTTGTAAGTGAAATTCCAAGTTTCATTAGTGGAATGTGAATAGTCACTATTGTAATGTGAAGAGTCATGAGGGTATTCAAAGAGTCAAAGGGTAATGTCAAGGGTCACCCCACCCTTTGCTATTTATATAACCTCACCACTCATAGTACAGGCTTTTGGGAGCTAAGATTTTGGCTAGGCATTGCTAAGAGAAGGCTTGGAAATTATTGTGATGAGCCTTGGCTTCTCCACAGTGCAGAGCGATTACAACTCTTTGGAGGAGCAAGCGATGCTGACTGTAATGTTCCACTATTGGTGCTAGTGGTTGTCAATGGTGTATGTATGGATGGAACTTTAACTTAATATATATATATAACAAATCCAACATGTTTTCATGCATATGTTGTTATTGTAGTTGGACTATTCTGGTTGCTTTAGAAATGTATGTTATTTAACTTATGCATTTGTGTATGAACTATTTTGTATGCAATTGTATGAATCTTGTTGTAATTGAGTTGTTGGTTTAACCGCTACTTTGGATTGTGGACTATTCTGCTTTCCAGCTTGTGATGTCATCTAGATCATGTGTTCCTTTCATGTTGCATATTATTACAGGCTTCTAAGGGACACACTTCCTTTTCTCCTCTGTGTGTTAGAACCCCCATGAATCTCACTTGACTCATTGCAAGGTCACACATTTGCTTCCAAAAAAGATATCACACTTACCTATGCACATTATCGCAGTCAAGACATTGCTTTACTACACACTACTAGGACTCCTACTCCAAACGGTTTGAGGTCTAGTTGGGACTTCTTACTGGGGAGATCCCCTAACATGTTGGTGGGTCCAACACCGTCAACAATACCTTTTCCAGCTATCCTTATTATAGGATCATCTCCAAATGTCCTACTACCTATGTTAACCCTTTTTAAAGTGAGAAACTTGTTCTTTTCATCTGTCATGTGGCTTGAGTATCCATCGTCAATATATCATTAGTTTCATTTCTTTTAGGCATGGAGTGAAATTTTCACAAGCATAGATTTCTCCTTCTTTTGTTGTTCTTTATATTTCTTCCTTTTCCAAAAAAAATTGGATTGTTTGGCAAGGGTATCGTCTTCCTTGTTTTCTTTAGGAGATTTTATAATTCCACTTCTACAAAATCATGATATGTGCTCATAGATTTTGCGCTCTTTATTCCTTTTCCAAACTTTGTTGGATTCTTTGGCAAGAGTATCTTCTTCTTTGTTTTCTCTAGGAGGTTTTATAATGCCACTTTTACAAAAGCATGATATGTTCCCATAGATTTTGTGCTTATAACATGAAACATTGTAATCAAATAAAGGAGAAAATGAGTTATTTTTTCTATTTTGGAACCCATAAGTATTTATATTTTTGTTCCATACATGGTTATCTCTTGCATGTGCTCTAAAATATTTAGCTTTATTACCAAAATGATTGCAAGAAAATGATAATCAAAGAAAGAGTTTTGATATAAATTCATGTGAGGCCACCTTGATGGAAAAGATCTTATGAATTTGTCCTTGTTGTCCTTGTGAGGAATTTTTGGCTTTTGCAGGGCATCATTTTCTTTCTTCTTATTACTTTCATATTTTATGGAGATTTTAAGAACATAAACATAGATTTTATGTTTTTATTCATTCACTTTCTTAGTGATTTTGCAACCTTAGAATTTGAATCTTCTTTAGGAGTCTTCTAATTCTTATCATACCAATGACCAATATTAATCAGTGGTGACCTTTAGGAATTGATGACATCATCTAATATTTCAACACTCTTTTCAAACTTCAAGCTTCTATTCAATTGAGTAGTTTTCTCTAGTTCCTTACTTAAGTAAACAATTCCAATGTCCAACATCTAGTAATTTTCTTAATTAAATTCCTTCAACTAGATTCTCACTACTTCTTTTGTCATTTTAACCTTTTCTAGTTGAATCTTTAGGATGATAACTGTTGATTTGTGTAGCTTGGGAGGTACTCCCACACCATAAGGCATAGGGTTTGGGAGAAGTTTGTCCCATATGGGCTTTGTGGGCAAGTGTACCCAAGAAATGATCTTTGCACCCAAAGTTGTGGGAGCAAAACCAAGAGGATATTTTCATGGTTTGTTCATTTAGGGGAAGTGGGGCACCCTTAAGGAGCTAAGAGGCACCAGAGGCATAAATGAGGTGGCATTGGTAAAATGAAAATAATTGTATGTCTCATGTTTTATGGAGTTTTAACAATTTGTTAGGGTCAACTTGGAGTTATGTAATGGCTCTTGGTGGCTAAGGGAAGCCCACAAATAGAACTATTAAAGGAAGGCTTGTGATCTTATTCAACTCAACATCCAAGTGCATCTCATCAAAGGAGAAAGATATATGAGGAAACCATATGTTAGTGCCTGTCAGTCATGTCAGTCACCAGTGATCAAATGTTCGCTTTTAGCATTTCCATTAGGGTTTAAGGTCAAGTTTTTGTCATTTTAGTAGGTCCTCCATTCAAAATCTTTGGTCACCGATTAGTATGTATAGGGTTATTTTCACTTTCTCAAGAATTTTTACATGTTGGTCACTTTCATCATTCAACTGAGTGTATCATCATTAAGAGAATATCGTCATCATGTCAGTCATCACCATCATGATTTCACTCAGTCAAGTGTCTCCATTAGGTCATTAGGCTTTCAAGGTCACCAACACTTTCATTCCATGCATAAAATCCGGCATAGGATGAGTTGTAATAAGAAAGTATTTTCAATAAATTATGATTTCAAATGTAATTTCATGTTTCTATATGTAATAACTACTTCATAGTTGTAGTTTCAAAGTTCTAAAAAGAAGGTACATTGTTGAAAAGAAGATACAAAGCCTAGGTTATAAATGTCCAAGTCTTCCAGGTTCAAAAGAATGAAAGTCATGTTTAAAAAGACATGTGGGGCCCATTATCACTGAAAATAATATTATGCTATGTCTATAAAATCCCAAAGAGATTCATACAAATTCAATTTACATTATTATCTTACCTTATCATCAAGCTAATTCCTCCTTAGGTGAGAAAACATGGGTTTTTCAGTCAAAGTTGAAAATTTTGCTTGGCGTTGCGTTTCTGGAGGTGGCAATGTGCACCGGTGAACTACACTGCGCACGGGGCAGGGTCTCCCAGAATTGCAAAAAATCATTCGAGTTTTCAAGCCTCTAAATCCAATTTTTTATCCTCCAAGCTTAATAATAGGCAAGTACACTCCTTTGCATCCCCTCTTCCTTTGGAAAAACAAACAAAATGATTGTGAGTTTAATCCTTTAGGGTTTTTTATGAGTTTCATGTTTTGAGCTTGCAAATGATCAGTTGGAGCTTTTAAACCCTAAAATCACTATCCAATACCTCTATTGGCATTAAACTCATCATCCCCATTCACCAAAAATCCATTTCCCTTCATTCCACTTCACCTCCCTACAGACCCTAGCCCTAATCTATCAAATTGGGTAGTTTCCCTAGCTAGGACTGTGTTTAAATTTCCTAATCTCCCTCATTCATTTCCCTTCATTTAACTTCCTAAGGATTCCTAAAATCCCTATCCATATCCAAAAATTTCCCTACTCCCGTCTCCCTTCCATAACTCCCTCATTTCACCACTTCAATCACTTTTCATTGTTTTTCCCCTTTCCTATCATCTAGGGTTTCAAAATGGAAGGGGACTCTTCACCATCAGAGAAAAGAAAAAATCATAAAGGGGGGAAGATTCTAAGGTATGATCCCACAAATTTCAATGAGACCAATTCTTCACCATTCATAAGACAATGCTTTGAAGATGTCAACTACCTAGGGTTTCTTCAAAGAGTGGGAGAGTTAAGTTTTTATGAGCATCTCACTGATTTGATTGCCACCAATATGAAAGGAGAAAAGGCCACCATTGTAGGGATTGATTTCATATTCTGAGTTGATACCATCTCTCTTTCCACATGGATAACTAGATGTTGAGGAACATGGCCCACCACTACCAAACCAAAAACAATATTTGCAACATCAAGGTCAAACAAATGCAAAACAAGCTGAAGGAAACCCTAAAAGGAAAATATGAGAAGGAAAACTTGGATATGCTTTCTAAGGAATCCATTATAACATAGTACACCTCATTTTGGCACTTCTGGACCGATTTTGGGAGTTTTTGAGCATTTTTGTTTTCTGTTGAAATTTGGTGCAAATTCAAAAAAATGAACTAGTTTCACAAATGCAATGCCTTGGCACTACAATTTTTCCTCAGAGCTCTAAATGAAAAATGGTTTGCATTTTTGGAAAGCTTATGGCCTCCTCTAAAAACCCATTTCCTGATATTTTTCAAACAGGGCTCAAATTTTGAGAAAATAGAGAAAAAGGGGTGAAAAATCAACATTCTGCCCCTTTTTTACAGACATTGCGCTTCTGGAGACACATTGGGAGAATGAGTTTTTGGAGGCTTTGCCATGGGTAATTTTCAAAAATTAAAGATGTTATGGAAACTACATAGATAGGTATATTTTACCATTCTTTCATATTTCAATTTTGACTTCAGGAATGCACCTAAAATGGAGTCAAACTTGGCATTGCGCTTCTGCAATTTTCTGAGATTTTAATTATAAATTTCACTATGTAATTTCTCAGAGTTTCTAGTTTGATTTGGGAAAAGGTCAAATTGGTGAATTAAATGAATGATAGAGTGAAATTAAATGTAAATATGATGTAGTAATGTATGTATAGTCTTTTTTTTTTTATGTAAATTGAGCTTCATTTATGAGGGAAGTTACAATCAAAGCTAATTGTAGAATTTGTTTCAACCTCCCTAGACTTTGGGGTTTGGTTAAAACCCCTCTTGTAACCACTCCTAGAGTCATGGATTCGACCTCTGAACCTAAGGAGAAGTTTCTTTTGGTATTTGTGTATCATTTTCTCAATCATTGGACTGGTTGGACATTCGAGGAGAGAACCATTGTAGCCTGAATTTGACATTTTTGGAAATCAAAGGACATAGTTGGCAGCTATTATCTAGGAATTCATGTGCAATAATAAGTTTTTGGTGTTTTTTTTCCTTTGTTATTACTTTATATGAATTATATTCATATTCTCTTTCCATTCATCATATCTTCAATATTTTTCTTTACAGTTTATAAATAGAATTATTTTCACTAAGCTCTGGTTTGATGGAAAATTATTATATGTTATTTTCACTCCTACTTAATGAATTCATGTTTCATTCTCATTAAGACATTTATGCTTCTTCTAAACATCATACTACACTAAAAAAACCTAAGATCTATAACAAAAGTATTGTACCTTGCTCCTTCATAACTTTTTTGTTGTAATCATTTGACCCACTGACCTAGCCACCTGGTTTTTCTCCCTTATCCAACAACAAAACCCTAAATTTTCCAAAACCTACCTAAGCCTAGCTATCTAGCCTAAAATACTTTACATCGCAGTCATTTGTTGGCTGTGATCTCATAGAGAGAGCCCTCTCTAGTTTGGTAGGGATAGATACCAAACTAAAGGCTTGGTCTGTCATTACCTTCGTCGATTCCTCTCAGCCTGAGACATTATGGGGGATAACACCATAGACCTTTAGTAGTTGATCTGAAGTGGAGGAAATGATGTGTTTTGGTTTCTTTTCTTATGTTTTTTTGAGGCCAAGTTAGGTGATTGTTGGCCGAGTTGGAGAGGAAAATTTTGTGCACGTGTTTGAGGTTCTCTGTGTTAAGGTCGACCCCCTATTGTGTTTCTATATGGTGATATTGTATCATGTGTTAGGGAAGTGAATGGAGGCCACATTACTTCAAGAATGAGCACATGATATCATGGTATTTGAGAGAGAATTTGTGCTAGTATTTGAGGGTAGTTAGATTGAGTTGGGAAACCCTATAGTTGTTACAGGAAGCCCTAAACAAGTTTGAAAATCTCAGTTTATATTGTGCACAAGACTAACTATTTAAGGGGAAAAAAAGATGTCCTTGAAAGGTATGCATTTGTATTTCTATGTTGGATGCAAGGGATGGTAGGTTTGTTTATTATGTTTGAACAAAAATGTTATAGCCTATGTAATCATTTTAGACGTATGTTAATGGTTGTGAGTTTATTCCCTAGAAATTTGAAAAAGGGAAAGATTGTTACAATTAAGTTGGAAACTTGTTGTCTGGGCCCTAGTTCGTAGATCTCGAGAGTGTAGAATCAATGATAAGTGGGGTGATGTATTGTGCCCTAGTTAAGTGATCTGAAATCAGTGTAATCAGTGATAAAAGGGAAGCCTCTAAGCCCTAAGTTTGGTCTTATTTGGAGAATCATAGAGGGAAGAAGTGGCCATTTGTGAAGATCCTAAGAGTTGGCACTCTTGGAGGATCAGGAGAGAAGCTAGTGGTAAAACTTTTTTAGGCCAAAGTTTAGTCACTCTTGGAGCAGCAAGAGGGTTGATAGTGGTTGCTTGAGTAGCGAGATATGAAAGCTATATGAAGTGACATAAGTTGTAGTGATCAACATAAGGGAGGAAAAGTACTCACCATATGTGTTCAAGGTACGTGGACTGAAAGGACTGTGGATGTGCACCATCAACAAGTAAGTCAAGTGTACATTGTTAAGGGAAATATTGGTCTTCATAGTTGTTGATACCTAACCCTAGGTGATCTTGTATCGAGGATGATTGTAAGGGCCATGATCCCTTGTATGAGAGTGCTAATATTTTTTTATTAAATTGTGTAATATAAAAAGTGTTGGGTTAAAATTGGTCTTGCATACTAGTTGATTCAATGTTGTATATTTTCCACTATGTAAATTAAAAGTGTTATGGCATTTGAGAGTGTTTGTGATTGTTATCTTAGACTCAAAACTAATTTTCAGTGCCATGAAAAATCAACATGGTATCAGAGCTACTTTTAAGAGCCAGTGAATCAAAGTGTGCACAACATACAACTCAAGAGGGAGTTGGTTCCATTGCTATTGAAGGAATAATAACATTAGCGAAGTTGTCGGTTGGTCTGTGATATGAGGATAGGTTGGATGGATTTTACAACTATAGTCCTTGGAAGGAAAGGATCAGGTTTGTCTTGATGGTGAACAATATCTATGATTTTGTTGGCAAGGAGATATAGAAACCAACTGAACCTAAGGATTTGGAATCATATGAAGAGTTTGATACGAAGGAAAAGCTAATCATCCTAAATGGTGTTAAGGATTATTTGATACCTCATATGTCAGGGAAGAAAACTACCCATGAGATGTGGAAATATCTTCAGGATATGTTCCATAATAAGAACGAGAACCCACTATTGGTATTGAAGGATAAGTTGAAGAGCACCAAGATGTTGGATGGTGAAGGAGTGGCTCTGTATCTGACAAGATGTTCTCAGATTCAAGATGAACTTTCTGCCATTGGTTAAATTGTTTCATATTTTGAGATGGTGATGATTGCTTTGAAAGGCTTTATCGAGGAATGGAAATCCTTCATCAAAGTGATCGTTGCTTGGGAAAAGTTGCAAGACTGGAACAGGTTGTGAGGTGACTTCATTCAGGAGGAACAATGAGACGAGGACCTTCATAAGAAGAAGAAGAATTATGATGATAATGTGGCTCTTGTGGGGAGAATGAAGGGAAAGGAAAAGGACTTGAGCAAGATGAAACTTTACAATTGTGGTGAATATGGTCATTATTTTACCAAGTGTCTAAGGAGGAAGAAAGGAGACAATGAGAAAAACTAGGGAAAGGAGATATTTGGTGTTGCTACATCCTCTAAGCTGGATGAGCTCTTTATTCGAAACTAATTAATGAAGAAATGAAATACATAAAATATTGCATAAACACAAATACAGAAACACATAAAACAAGAGAGACACAGATATATGTGGTTCATCCAATTTGGGCTACGTCCATGGAGAAACAACTAGTCCCTCCTTTTATATTATCCAGCAAAATGAAGAGATACAACCTACAACAAATCCTTTATAATTTCCTATTTTCTCTCACACAACTTCCTCTCTCTCTTTCGCTTATAATAATGATACACAATTGCAATACAATTCCCTCATATAAATCAAGGGTTGCCTTCTAGGGAGAAAAAAAAAAAAACCTAAATTAACATAACTTCTACCGTCAGATCATCTGCCTAATGAACGACCCGGATAGACTATGAAATTAAAATATTTTAGAAGGAAAATTTTCATTTATTTTTAGCTTTGGGGGCACTGCCCCTGAACCCCCGCAAAGGGGGGCCTCATAAAATTCGTCATCACCCCTAGGACCCCCTTGACAACAATTAAAAGGGTTGTGTTTCCACCTTATTAGGAACAAGGATCCAACATGGTTGAAACAAAAAACCTCTAAAAAATAAAGAAGATAATCGGGCTCCACACCCAAAACTCTTGAGAAGGATGGAGGATGAAATTTTTTCTTTGATTTATCATTTCTCTGAGTGTATCGTCAATGAGACTGCATGGTACATGGACAATGGTGCGTCGATTCATATGACATGTTCGCGTGATGTGTTTGAGACCTAATTTAATGGCACTCAAAGTTTCATATGGTAGTTGGATACACAAGTCATAAAGGGATTAGAGGATTAGGTGTCGTGCCTATAGGTCATGAGAATAAGTAGGCGCAAGTTCCTGAGGCTCAAAGGGAAATAATTTCTAATAGGAGTATGCAGGTTCAAAGGGAGAATCCACAACCCAAGAAGAGTGGGTGTTCAGTTGGGAGTAAGGGGAATTCTACTTTTGGAAATAAGGAACCATAGGATGACATGAAGGCATATCGGGATAGAATGAATAAGCATAAATATTATGGTGGCAGAGACACTACCGAGACGAGTGTGGTTCATTCTACAAGGTATGTTGTAGTGGTGAACGCTAGAAGTTGAGCTAGTTTTTCAGTGACAATGATGACAAGATACTTTGAAGTGGTGCAAATAACTCCCTCACTAAGATGGAGCATTTATTTGTGTAGCTTGGGAGGTACTCCCACACCCTAGGGTACAAGGTTTGGGAGAAGTTTTCCCCACATGGGCTTTGTTGGCAAGTGTACCCAAACAATGGGTTTTGCACCTAAAGTTGTGGGCATGAAACTAGGAGGATATTTTGATGGTTTGTTCATTGATGGCATGTGGGGCACCCTTAAGGAGATAAGGGGCACCAAAGGAATTAATGAGGTGGCATTGGTTGAATGAAAACAGGTTTATGTCTCATATTTTATGGAGTTTTAAGAAATTTGTAAGGTTAGATTGGAGTTATGTAATGACCCTTGGTGGCTAAGGGAAGCCCACTATGAAATATATAAAAGGAAGGAATGTGAGCTCATTCATTTCACCATCCAAGTGCATCTCATCAAACGATAAATGCATCTAAGGTAGCTACAAAAATTTAAGAGTTGATCTAAAGTGGATAAAAGGATGTGTTTTGGTTTCTTTATTGTGTTAGATTGAGGTCAAGTTAGGTGACTATTGGATGAGTTGGAGAGGCTGATTTTATACATGTAAATTCTCGATGTTAAGGCTGAGCTATTACCTATGTGTTGAGGAAGGGTTGATCCCTTGTTGTGTTGCTAGACGATGCTATTGTATCCTGTGTTAGGTCAGTGAATAGAGGCCACATTACTTCAAGGATGAGCATAGGAGATCGAGGTCTTTGAGAGAGAATCTGTGTTGGTATTGGAGGGTTGTTAGGCCAATTTGGGGCAGCCATGTAGCTATTACAATAAGCCCTAGATAGGGCTAAAAACCTCAGTGTATATTGTGTACAGGGATGAGTATTTGAGGGTTGAAGAAGATGTCCTTGAAATATATGTATTTGTCTTTCTATGTTGTTGGATGCAAGGGATGGTATGGATGTTTAGTATGTTTGAATAGAAATGTTTAAGAAACCTATGTACAACATTTTGGAGGTTTTTTAGTGGTTGTGAGTTTGTGCCCTAGTGCTGTGAACAAGGGCAAGCTTGTTATAGTTAAGGGGCAACTTATTTGGTCCCTAGTTCAAAGATCTCAAGAGTGGAGAATCAATGATACGTGGGCTAATGTATTGTACCATTGTTCAATGATCTATAGTGGTGTAATTAGTTATAAGAGGGTATCCTCCAAGCCCTAATTCTAGTCTTCTTTGGATCAACAAAGAGGGAAGAAGTGGGTAGTTGTGAATACCATAAGAGTTGGCACTCTTGGAGTAGAAGGAGAGAAGCTAGTGGGAAAACTTGTTTGGGCCAAATTTCAGTCACCCTTCGAGCAATAGGAGGGTTGATAGTGCAAGTTTGAGTAGGTGGAGATGCAAGCTATATGTAGTGGAAAATGTTGCAGTGATCAACAAAAGGGAGGTAAAGTATCTATGATTTCAAGGTACATGGACTAAAAGGATTGTGGATGCGCACCATAAAAAAGTAAGTTAAGTGCATTTTGTTCAGGGAAATATTGGCCATCATAGTTGTTGATACCAAGCCCTAGTTGATATTGTATAAGGGATGATTGTAAGGGCCATGATTCCTGGTATGGAGCCCTAAAATTGTTTTATTAAGTTTGTAGTATAAAAAGTGTTGGGTTAAAAAAATTCTTGTTTCTAGTTGATTAACTATTGTATATTTTTTGTTGTGTAAATAAGAAGTGTTGTGGCATTTGAGAGTGTTTGTGATCATGATCTTTGACTCAAACTTGATTCTTGAGTGTCGTTAAAAATCAACAATAATAGTATTATCTGCTTCCTCAAGGCTTTGTGACATCTTTTCTTTTGCATCATGGTCCTCCTCTTTGTATTTATATAACTACTTATTTTGATTAAAATTCTTTTTCCTAATCTTTTTTGTTTCACTTAAGGAACAAATGAGTTCTTCAAGATCCACCTCCCCATTTGTTTCAACATTTTATTCTTTTTTTCAATATGTCATTTCTTTTAAGTTTACCTTCAATTTCAAAAAACTCAATCTTTGTTTTGATTTCCATAAAGATAATTTATCTTCTATCACTATTGAAAATGCTTTCATTTCTCTTTTAAATATTTGTTAAACCCTTTTGAGTAGAGACTCTTCATTCTTATTAGAGTTTTTTCTTTTCATGCTTATCATGTCTGTGGTTCTTCTTGTATTGATGATGTTTGCTCCCTTTATTTACATTATGATCTTCTTCATTATCACTACTTTCATCCTTCTCATATGGACACTTAGCCACAAAATGTCCTACTTTCCCACAATTAAAGAATTTAAAGGGTAGTTTACCTTTATATTTTCCAAATCCATTTTTGAGTTTTCTCACAGAATGTGCTTCCTCTAAATTTGATTCACCACTGGAGATATTTCTTGATTCACAGTCTCTATCTTTTGTCTACTTTGAATCTTTGAAGGCTACTTCTCACTTTGATGAAATCTCTTTCTTAGTCCTCATTTCATATATCAAGAGAATCCAATGCAATTCATACATTTTTAATTTATCAAGAACTTTCTTTGTTTCTGTAATAGCACAAACTATGGCATCAAATATTAAGGGGAATGACTTAAAATCTTTTGTACAATCATCGATTTTTCAATCTTTTCAACAAGTCCTCTGATGGTGTTGAAATTGTTTTCTACACGAAGAAGATAGGTTGCAACCTTTTCTTTATCTTTCATTTTCAAATTCTTGTGCCTTCTATGGATTTGGAGCTTAACCTTCTTAATATTGTCATCACTTATTATGTTTTGAAGTTTGTTCCAAATTTCTTTTGTAGATTCTCAATGCATCACCTTGACAAGATTGGATTCTAATAGACCACACAAGATGGAATTCATAGCTTTCGCATTATATTCACTAGCTGTATTTAACAAAGTTTCCAATCAAATGAGAAATGTACCAATTTATCACTTTTTTGAGGTAGCAAAAAATCATCCGATTTTAAAAAATGTTGATTAAGAATACAACTTTTTTTTGGAACATATTTTTTCATTTTAAATTTTATTGTGTATCAAGTATGAACAATTTTTTTTAAATGTTAGTGATTTTCATGCTGGTTTTGAAAATCGTTGATGTGACATCAACCCCTTTAAACAATTTAACAAAAATCCTTGTCTTCTTCTTTCCTAAGATATTTATTTTTCAAGTGTTTTTCATGTTTGTGTTTTTTCGTTTTTGTTTTCAATTTTTTTTTGTGATGAATTCTTCATTTTTTTGCATAGTAAAAAAAGGGTCAATATTTATACTTATGATTTTTTATATATTTATGTATCGTTAATTGTCACTAAAAAACAATACTTTTAAACATTTGACAAAAAAGTACACATTTTAAATATAGATATAGTAAAAAAAAATACACATTTTGAGACTTTTTTTGCTAAAAATGACATGTCAAATAAATGGTTTTTATGGGAAAATTTTAACAAAAAAGTTTAAAAATTGGCATTTTTTTATGATTTTTTTTGTTAAGTATTAATAATATTTACATTTTTTTCAAAAAATAATTATTCACATAAAAATTAAAGTGAAAATCAAATAATACAAATATTAAACATATAACAACAATAATTGAATACTTATTTGTATCATAAAATCTCAAAGTGAAAACCTTACATGTATAAGTAATGAATAGTTTTCAAAATTGAGCTTGATTTGCAAGCATAAATTAAATTTAATCAATAATATCATATAATCCATGCTCATCATCTTCTAGAGTTTCATTATTGTCTTCTTCCATAGTATTTTTTGCTTCAGTTTGGTCATTTTCCTCTTTTGATGGATCTTTGATGTCTGCAAATCTCCACAAGTATCCCTTTCCAATCATTCCATCTAATCATGGCCGAGGTTCCTCTTTTTTTTTTGCCACACATGATTCATTAAAATTCCATCTCATCAAACCATCTTCTTGCATTGCATTTGGAAAAAATTGAATAACATTAATTCTTTGTTGAATAAAACTACATTGTAGTGAGTCTTTTCAATGATTATGCAATTACTTCCTTTTTGTAGGCAATATATTAGTGTTGTACCTAATCATCAAGTACAAAATAAATGATTAATTAAATTACTATAAACACATACAAATTAAAACATAAATATTGAGATTCAATTTTATATAATAAAACTTACTTGAACCTAGAACAATTCCAAAACCCAATCTCCTTCATTTGAACATAAATTTATAAGATAGTCAATCAATTCCCGTGGTGTTTTATAAAAGTTAACTTTCTCTCATTTTGAATCTTTAACATGATATGTGAGTTTTCTTACAACAACATCGTGAACTAATACTTATATATGACTCTTTCCATCTACTAGATTCAAAATAAAAGACTTATAGCTATCATCTTTTATCAAAGATTCAACATGAAGAATTCACAATAACTTATAATTAGTTGATCTCTGAAATCAATAAGATTTGATTTTTCATGTAACATGAAATAGTAAAAAATTAATTAACTTGTACATAAATATTTTTTTTAGCATTAGTCAAACATACAATTTCAATGTCTTACCATGTAAGCTACATCCTTGAGTTTGTTTTTCCCTTGAAACTTGATAATATCATTGAAAATTGTGTATGCATGAAATGTCACAAATCTCCAAATAGGTGATCTTGTGACTTCTTGAAATCCACTAACCAATTTACTAAAATCTTGATAACTATAAGGCTCACTATCATATTCAACGTTTGCGAAATTGAAACAATGAGGAATATCTAAAATAACTAGGGAATATTCCCTTTTAGGTGTGAAATTTTCAATGTCTTCACAATCACATAGTATTATATGATATTGTACCATGTTGATCCCATTCCAAATGTAATGATTAAGACGAGGATCAAGTTCAAAATTCGTAAGACGTTGCTTTCTTTGCATTTCCAACTTAATTTTTTCAAAAAAGGATTTAAAACTATTTGGTACTCCATTTGCATCCTTCTTTGACAACTTAAAGTGAAATAAGAAAATATGTTTATAAGTAATAAAATAAAAATAAATTACATATGAATAAAATGAATATATAAATCAACATACATTTTTGAATGCAAGATAAAAATATTTTAATGTTACCATAGAACTTGAATCTGGGTAGTTGCATACAACATCATCCCAACTCTCTTCATTCAACATTTTAACCATAAGTTCTTGTATTTTCATATAAATCTTATGATTGAATAAATAAAGTAAAAAATGTTAATATAGTGATATCTATAAAAAATACTACCAATAACAATATGTTATATTTAAAAATTAGATTATAATCCAAAATAAGTAAAAATATTTCAACGAATATACTTTTGAAATTCCTCACACATTTCGTCCATTGATAATTCATCTACCTTCACACAACATAATATTGATTTGATAAGTTTGTCATCCTTCACTCCTTGAATTTCTCTCCAAGGTGTGTGTTGACATTGCTGGACCCGCCAAAATTCATGGGATCTCCCTGATATGAAGTCCCAATTAGACCTCACACAATTTGGTGTAGGAGTCCCATCCAGAATATGGCTCGGTTTTCAATGTAGTGGATTTCAATGATGTGCTTTGGATTCAATAATACAGAGAGTGTTGTATAATGACTTTGGTGAGAATAAGTGTGTGACCCTATGGAAGTTCAAGTGCAATGTATGAAGGTTCTACCACACGAAAGAGAAAATGAGTGATCCCCTTAGAAGCTTGTAATAGTACACAACTTAAAAGGAACACGCGAACATAAATGACATCACAAGATAATATGTTAAATAGTTCAAAAATTAACAGTGATGAATTAAACAACAACACGCATTGAACAAGATTCATACAATGCAAACAAAATAGTTCATAAGCATAAGCGTAAGTTTAATTGTGGTGTTAACGAAATAGTTCATGATTGTAAGCGTAAGTTAACTTATTGAGAGTGGAAGAGGTTTTCCATTCAAAGAAGGATATTTATATATACGTATAAGACACTTATTAAGGTTTTCCTCCCCTCCTTACTCTACTCGATTTAGCTGACAAGGAATAACCGAAAATTATAAAAGACCGATTAGAATATGTCGTACTAGTTATAGATTCAAGCATCTTGATTCCACTATGGTTTTATCTGAAAGAGAATGTATTTTCCATCAAAGTATCATCAACTAAAAGATGCAATATTCACGCAAAGAGAGGGAATATATAGATCACCAAGCATTGATAGTAGCACAAATTCCTAGTGAACTTCACCATGCTTGCTTCGGAAACCAAACACGGTCTCATGCAGAAGCTATCCTACAATTGAAAGAAACGAAAAGATGGAAAAAGGAGCAAGACGAAAATTAAATCAAAGCAAAACAAATAAATGAAAACAAACAAACTACTCCTACTCCTAAACTAACCAAGAATAGACTAGACCTACTAAAATGAAATTTCTGATATCACTGTTGATGCATTGGTTGGCCTATATAGGCGAGGGAATGCATATCAAGAAAGATATTAAAAAATATCAAGCAACAAATATGAAGCGATACATACCACAAAATTCAATGTTTGAAAATGCATGCATAAAAATATGAAAAAAAATCACATGCGAGACATTCTGCATATGCGTTATTATGTTCTGACACACTGTGACAACATGCCATGTAAGAACAAACTTTCGAACTTCGAAATTGAGTGAACATAAAGAAAGAAGAAAAAATGCATTTTCCAAAGGAGCTCGCCAGGTATGACTCCCCCAATGACTGAGTGATAGGATCATGAAAATCATATGGAGGATGCAAAAATTGAGATACAAACAAATTTTCAATTTGTGTAGAGGAGTGATGAGGAGACATGAAAGATACATCACTATTCTGGTCATAATTGGAACCAGTCTCAAGACTATGAGGACTGGATATAACCATCATCGTGGGCTGAAATTTCTCGACAGCTTGTAGAATTTCCAAATCATCAGAAGATAGATCATCAAAGATCGGTGGCTTAGAAAAATCAACAACAGAAAAATCAAAGTCAGTTCCAGATGAATGGGTGAAAAGATCATGATAGCCATGATCAATAAGTTCAAGATCGGAAACAAAGGCATCCTCATGATCTAATGAATCATAAATAAGGGAAGGTTGAAAAAAAGAAATTTCACCCTTTATTTCTTTAGAATGATTAGATGATAGATTGGGGAGATCGAGAAAAAAATATTTTTCCTCTCCATATTCGGATGTAAAATTGACACCCCATGAGTTCTGAGTACAATCAAAGATAACATCAACGAAAATGATTCTTTGAAAGATTCAACAGGAATGACATAATCGTGGAATATGTTAGGGTAATGAGGGATAGGTGTAGAAGGAAAAGAATCATCATTCATCACCTTCGCCAAGTTTGCTACTCAACATTAACTCCATATAGAAATCGATCCTCATGAACATAAAAATAAAAATTTGAAATGGGTGAACACAACAACTCACAATCCGGAGGACCAAAGGAACCAAAGGATGGAGGACGAGGAGAAAAAAATTCATCTCAAATATCATATTCACAATCCAAACCTGCGTTGAAATTATGGGTATGTGGGGTGGGAGAAGGTGGTAGTAAATAAGCAGATGAATTCTCAAGTTCTCCCACCTCAACCTATGGACATGGATCTTTTTGATGAGGAGAATATGGAGAGTCACTTGGAACATCAAATTCATCCGCCACGGATTTAGAAGCTCTATAACCGGGGTATGTTGGGAGACTTTCGAAAGATTCATATTCATGTGGATTCATTGAGATGTGAACAAGAAATTAAAACTATATTTCAATAAAGGGGAATCAACATCATCTTCATAAAATTAAAAACAAAAATGAATGAAACAATCATGAAAATCATCAAGAGATTCATTAGGTGCTTTTTGCAATCGCATAATTTTCTTGAACACAGATTTATAATCATACATATCAAAGGCGTGGAAAATCTATGTGGCTAGATGTTCAAAAGAGTGTATAGAGGCAACAAGAAATGTGTAACACCATTCCCTTACATGCCCTTCGAACGTGAGAATGAACAACCTACAAGCAGAATCCTCACAGTGAATATTGTGTTTTGTGCAAAATTCAAGAAAATGAGAGGTGTACTCGAAAAAGGTTGTTTCACCCTCACCATCGAATTTAAGATTTTACAAGTCATAAATGATTCTCATCGGCACTTTAAGATTTTCAGTTCTAGAAAAACAAGTCGGGGTTGTGATTTGGGAAGAAGACATTAAAGATATAGAATATTCAACCAGACTTCATGGTCTTAGCTTGTCATCTGGCCCTCCTTCTAACACCAGAAATGTTGACGGTGTTGGACATGCCAACATTAAAGGGATCTCCCTAATATGAAGTCTCAATTAAACCTCACATTTTTTGGTGTATGATTACCATCCAAAATATGTCTTGGTTGTTGATGCAATGGGTTTTAATGATGTGTCTTGGCTGCAATAACACATAGAGTGATGTATAATGGCTTTGGTGAGAACAAGTGTGTGACCCTGCAAAAAGTCAAGTGTGATGCATGAAGGTTCTACCATATGAAAGGGAAAATGAGTGATCCCCTTAGAAGTGTGTAATAGTACACAACTTGAAAGGAACACACAAGCATAAATGACATCAAAGAGCTAATATGTGAAATATTTCACAAGTTAATAGTGACTAATTAAACAACAACACACATTCAACAAGATTCATACCAATGCAAATGAAATAGTTCATAGGCATAAGAGTAAGTTAAATAACATACATTGCAAACATAAAAAGAATATTCCTACTATATTTAAAACATATGCATGAAAACGCGATGGCTCTGAGATTTTATTAAGTGAAAGTTATAAGCATACATATATACCATTGACAAACCACTAGCCCCAACAGTGGAACATGAAGTCAACATCACCTACTCTTCCAAAAAAGTATACTCCCTCTATGCTACGAAGAAGCCAAGGCTCTCACAAACTCCCAAGCTCTTGATTCTAAGCCTAAGACTAGCCAAAATCTTGGCTCCCCCAAAATCCCTTTACATGAATTAGGAGGATATATTTATAACAAGAAGGGATGACTCTTCAACTCCCCTTTGTGACTTTTCGACTTCTCCATGACTCTTAAACTTATTTAATAAATGACTCATTACATTACATCGTAACTCTTCACATTCCAATATTGACACTTGGAATTCCACTTACAAATTATTTACAGAAGAATATTACAATTAATCATACCCATATAATACAAAATTGGGTAGATCGAACTAAACAAATTAATAAGACAAAACACTATCATGCTTGAGTTTAGGGAAACTCAAGCTCAACGACTTACACTTGATGTCTTTCGATCACATATCGGTGCCAAGCTTGGTATTGTGCGATGACATCCCCAAATTATGCATTGGTGTCTAGATGGAAGTGGACTCTAGCCTCCATGGCATCTGGGCACAATGATTTGGAAACAGTTTGAGCTTCCTTCTTGAGCAGAAGAAACATTGTGTTCACTTGGACAGGACCATTGATTTACTTTTGCATGTTTTGTCTGTTCAACTCCAAATCTTCCTTGGTGGAAATCTATCTTAGTTGTTCCAAGTATTCTTCAATCCCCTGCCTAACATAGTTCCCAGGTTTGGCTTCAGTGAGTGGGCCAACTAATGGGATCCTTTTTTAGTTCACTAAGAAATATAGACTCTTGTATAACCATGCATACAAGGCCTAAATGTTACTAATGAACGAGGCAAGTTGTTTATTATTCAGGATCAACATTCGAACTCTTGCTTTCTCCAGCTCTGCCTGTTGCTTTTTTTCTTTCCCAATTCACGTGTTCCCCTTTGTATCACATTAACCATTAATGCACGGTAGTGATGGCATCTTGTACATTCCTGATAGTTTTGACAAAGTCTCCTCACTTATGTTGCAAACCATGCAAGTGGAAAAGAGCCTTATGCATAGTAACAAGCTCCTCATAAAGATTCATCGTGATCTCTCTGAGTGTCGATACTTCACCCAGTATAGCTTCATTCATTTCCTCCAAGTGGATTTGTGTGGAAGCTACATTTTGAGCTGTTGCACAGAGTTATTCTACTTATTTCCTAGCAACCTGCAAGTTTTGTGCTAATTGTTTATTCTAGGTCATCAAATACTCAGTGTTTGAATTTACTGTGCTTGTGAAGGCCAAGTTGGCTGTGAAAATGGCATTGGGATTCTTCCAGGTGTCCACCGCAATCACTCTCTCTCTAATAAATGCAAGAGATGCAAAATCATCCAAAAAATTATTCTTACGTGCTTGTAAAATCTTTCTCTAAAGTTCATCGTATGAAATATTGTACGTGTCCATGACCAAATCGTCATCAAAAGGAACAAATTCCTCTTCCTCACTTGGAATTAACTCTGTTGTTGAAGGTGGTGGAGACTAAATGGTGACCTGTTTATGCTAGGCATCAGGTCGAAATATTGATTTTGTGGCTTTGGTTCCTCCTCCATGTCTACAATCTTAATAAATTCTTCAATCTGCTGAGAAAGCTCCCAGTCCTGCATTTTCCGCTCTCCTCCTCTAGCTGTCAGTTATTTTATTTCTCTTCAACTTGTTTTTGCATTGTTTCTTCTGCCATTGCGCTTCACCTCTCTTCTTCTTCCTGCTTCTTCTCCTCTTCTTATTCTTTCTTCAACTTTTCTTCCTCCAAAATCCTCTTCTCTTCCCTCTTCCTCTGTTCTACTCTATGCATCATCTATTTCCTCTTTGCCTCTGCTACTAGAGCTGCTTTGATAATACTTGGTTCTTATTTCATCTTGTGGCTTCATTCTCCCCCTGGACTATAAGAAACCTTTCTCTTTCCCTTATCCTGCGCAGGGTTGCTCCCTTCTACAGGTACTACTTCCGAAGTAGCTTCCTTTTGTGGAGTCACCTGTGAACTTCCTACAAAAATGACTAGCTCATGGGACATGGAGGCATTATAAAAATTCTTCCATGGATACTCCTCTAAGCAAGGAAATGTCCCGTTGAGCCATTGGAAGTGAATTCTCTCACAATGGTCTTTTCAAATACCATAAGGATCATATGGATTGAAGTCTCGAGTACCAAATGCAGACTTCTCTATCACCTTTCCTTCGGTATCTACAACTTTCAAGTTCTTAATCTTGTACAATCCAATTTGCATAGGAAGAGTTGGCCAAGGTTCTTTCTTCTTCCTATGCAAATTTGTTGACAACCCTATGGAGAGATGATATGCAACTTCTTGCATGACAAGATTATCGATGGCATAACCTACAAAAATATGCGACGACTTTTGACCGCTAAACACTCTAAGGAAGGTTCCATCTGGTTAAGCAAACCAATCTATGATCTATGATACTGCTTCCATTGCCTCACGTGACATGCAAGGTGGTTCTTCCTCAAAGATCATCTTATATAGTGGAATGAGGAAGTGGTCAGATAGCTTCTCCATTACTCCTCTATGGCTACAATTCAAGAGTAATTTGTAGTAGATATACATGGCAGGGCCTCATGGTGTCCAAGTCCAATCCATGCCAGGAAATGAATTATGTGCACAAATTGCATTCAGTAAATATGCAGACATGTAGAATTTTGCTTGCCTGCCCTTGGGATAATTCAGGGTGTTAGCTACATGGATACTTAACTATCGAGCCAACAAGTCTGACCAATTGAACGACTTCCCCTCGTTCAAAACCTGTTTCAATAAGATTTCTCACCCTTCAGGAAAGGTCTCCATGCTCTGCTGACTGTAGATTCTGCAAGCTAGGATAGCCAAGAGTTGATAGGCCCTCCTGAGAGACTTTGTCTTGTAAGTATTTGTGGGTATCTGTCAAAACTTTTATGGCTATTTTACCCAACCTTTAACAATGGCCTTCGTGCTCACATACCCATTGGTGGCATAAAAATATGAATCCATGAGCGCTTCTAGCTCAAGAAAATGGTACATGAGACGATAATCTTCTGCCAAAAAAGTAGCAAGCTTCCATCCACTGACATTGCTCAAAGTAATAGTATTCACATCAATATGTAAAACAATCCAGTTGATAACATTTGCATATGGGAAGGCTGGATATCTACATGCAACCCTGTGTAGTCTCGACCACTAAACATTAATGTATACCTTCCACACCTCTATATCTGATTTGAAGCTCTTTACTAAAAAAACTTCGTTTACTTTCTATTATGTAAGATTTTATTATTTTTCCACAAGCAGTTGAGAGTCTAAATATAGTGTCAAGTTTATTGGCGTACTCTCAACTACTTCCCCGGTATTAATTTTTGTGGTATCTTTTGAAGCAACTCCCTTGGGTGCCATGATAACAATGATTGTTGGAGAGAAGTGCTCAATAATTGTGATACTTGCAGGAGGAAAACACACTCATGGTAAGATTACGTTAGCTTTTTCAAATCAACTTTCAAAGTAAGATCAGGCAACAAACACATAGAATGATGAGAGATATTATGCAATTATGATGATCAAGCGAGGGAGACTGCCTGAGGGAACTGCGCATTTTGCAGTCTCAAGATTCATTGATGCAGACTGAAGCTTGAGACTGCGCAATGCGTAGTTTAGCCTAGGAAGCGACAGAGAGAGACTACGCATTGCACAGTCTCAGTGGCCAAGGTGGAAGGATTGAGCCCTGGGACTACGCAATGCGCAGTTGGGTCAACCTGTCCTACGTATTGCGCAGTCTCAAAAACCAAGCTCTTATCTTCAACCTTGGACTTGCACAATGCTTAGCTGAGAAAGGTAGTGCATGGCCAAGTGAAGTGCAAATCTACCCGGTGAGGGTGTAGGAAACAAGCATATCTAAGTGATAATGCAATTTAATGTGAATATATGACTAAGTATGGATAGATCAATGTGAATCGAGTGTAGAAACTCAACAAACATAAAGAAAAAAAATATGCAAGGAGAGCCATCGAAACGACGATCACTGGTGTGAAAACACAAGAAAAATGATGTGACACTTATGAAAGGGGAATGACAAACAGAATCAACACTTCTAAAAGCTAATATAAGTTAAATGCTAGCAACCATGAATAGAAACAAGCAGAACAACACTCACAGAATCGAAACGATGAAAAGCAAAAAAAAAAAGGGTAAGAAACGACAAAAGAAAAACTCACCCGGAAAAGCAACGCAAACTCCACCGAAGGCTCCTTGATCTCCTTTGGAATGCTAGAGCTCCAAGATCAAATGTAAAAATGAGCTCTATAGGTGCAAATTAAATAGATTTGGGTGGATTAGGGTTTATGACATGCATGCCTAAAATCAAGGAAAAAGTGACACTTGGAGTAAATTTCTAAAATAGATATTGTGCCAACTTCAGGAAACTAATAATGACTCCCTATTTTATAGGGATGATTTTTCACTTTTTCACTTTTTTCTTTTTTTCTTTTTTCTCGAAACTTACCATGCACACTGCCAAGAAGGAATGTGCAATTCTGGAGAACTGGGAAACTTCCCGGCTTAGTGCATTTCATAGTTTCTGAGCTCAAGGAATAATTCTGAGCTTAGTGTTGGGCTTCCATCTAGGACTGTGCAGTTCTCAAGCTCAAGGCTAAGCTTCCATTCTGGATTGTGCATTTTCCATCATTAGCGTTGGCTTACCTCCCAAGATTGTGCAGTTTCTGGAAGCAAGCCGAGGATTGTTGCAAGGTCGAGTCAGAAGGTTAGCTTGTGACTCAAAAGATCAAATCAATATCAAAACAAGCAAACACAAGAACAACATAAAAGGATAATTATTAATTTGAACATGAATACTTGACGACAGTGAAATATATGCTCTTGTGGACAGAAGGGAAGGCTCTAAAATGAAGCATAGGAAAAATTTTGGAGGGTGGTTGTAGCAGCTACAATAGTGTGATAATCATATCATCTCACCCATATTATTCATTTATGGACATGTCCTACTATTGGTATATATTAAGGGTTTAGACTTTTTAACCTTCTGATTCTTTATTGCAATATTCTCCCACATATTGAAAATCTCATCAATCAAATCCCATACTTCCCCATTTCTAAATGCCAACTAGAAAATGTTATCGATACTTATGAATACATCTAAACTTACTTTGACACCTTTTTTTATTTATGTTTTCCTCAATTTGATAAACTATTTCAATTCAATATTCCTTTCGAAAGCTTAGAGTATCCTTTGCCTTATTCCCACCACATTTTTCTTCAAATCCACTATGAATAAATCTAACCCTTTGGATGAAAGTCATAGACATCCTATACTCATTATACGTATTATGATCTCATGCCAACAACTTTTCTTTTGTATATGTTAAACCAACATAAATGATACATTTCATTGTTCCAAAAAGTGGGTTATTGAGATATTCCTCCATCAATTGTCTTCTAGCCTTTGCAGAATGGTTCCCCCCAACTATATAACAATTGTATTGAAAACATCATGACCTATCAAATTCCTCTTTATTGGGAACTTGAATTGGATCAACAAGAACCACATAATCAACCACATGTGCATACAAATTGCACCTAAACAATGTTTTCAAGTTATGAACATGTTAGCTTATAGAATTGGCTAAAATTACATTGAAATGTATGGCCACCATCAATGACGTTTCTCTTCCTCAACACATTTCGAATGGCACTTTGTTTAGTTTTAATACTTGCATCCTCTAAATCAACATCGCGTGTTATGATCTCCTTGCTTCCTTTTGAGCTTTCACTATGATCTTCACTAGTGGCCATTATTTTTCAGAACAACCGATTTTTTCCTCTTATCAGTTAACAAATTGTTTTCTAAATAAGCAATCTCGTCGTCATCAACTAGAAAAGAGACATCTGTGGGGTCTCTTATTTTTTTACTTTTATGGAATATCTCCTTTTCTTATTTTTTAATTTTATGGGATCAATCTCATTCTCATCAATGGAGCCATTCTTTGTTGATCCCTTGTATGTACTCTTGTGGTTTCATGAACTATAGTGTTTTGCTTCTTTCTCCTATATTCTTCTGTCTATGTGGAAACTATTGATCAAATTCATAATATTTGGCTCCATATAACAGATTCCCTCCAACATAATTGAAAGACTCTCAACAAAATCCTATCAAACAAAATATAATATGCCAATGATAGATAAATTATAAAAAATATAATTATACTTACATTAATGCATAACACATAAATATAAATAAGCAAACTTACAATTTTATTATTAATGTCGTCTCCAATTTTCTCACACATCTTTGTAGAATATTCATCCATGTCATACTTTCTCTTTAAGAGATGAAATCTAACCTTCTCATGTGACTTGGCCAATTTTATAAGAACATAAACAATATATGTATACGATACCAAACATGTCTTGTACTTTTCTCATCACTTCATAACTTCCACCATTGTAAATCATACCACAATATAGATATATTTTTACTCTTCGTTGATTTCTCTATTTTTAACACACCGTGTAAATTTTTCTTTATTTTTTTCTCGTACCATATTCCATTATGAAATAATCTTCAATGGATTTGAGGGTTCAATTACTTGACTTTTACCATGTGTCTTAGTTCGGTTTCATTCAATAGTATTTATAAAGGGTCCACCTACATCTTTAGATGTTGTAGTTGTTACCATTGATCCAAAAATATTTACAGACACCTTCTTTGACGCCATCTTCTTGATAAAAAAGTAAAAAATATAAGTTTATATTTTATTATCACAGGATAAATACATGTTGAATTTAAAAATAACAAAAATTATAATTTTGAATTATAATTTATTAAAAAAATAGTAAAAATTACAAAGGACTACAACATATATATAAACAATTACATTTTTATTAAAAAAATTAAAATTAATTTTAAAATTAAAAAAAAAAAAAAAAAAAAAAAAGAAGAAGAAGAAGAAGAAGAAGAAGATACGAAAAACAATTAAAATTTAATTATTTTGCCCATGCCCTTTCAGCCTCTGGTTGGGCAAGTTGATTCTCAGGCCCCCACCTAGCCGGATCACTCGCACCCTCTTTACTCGCTATTGGGCGGGGGGTCGATTACTCATATCACCCATGCTCCCTTGGCCTCTTGCTGTGCAGGGGAGCTGAGAGGGTGCAGACCGCCATGGGAAAGGCGGCTCACACCCTCTTCACCCATTGCTAGGTGGGAAGCTGATTCTAAGAATCTGCCCCATGCCTAACATGGGGCAGATTTCGAGAATCAACCCCTTCGTGTTGATTTTTAATGTAACTTGGACGAGTGGTTTCCCATGGGTTAGTCTCTACCTAGGGAAAAATGTCTAAAATAATTATTTTCCGAAGTGTCACTTTATAAAGTGAAAGTGACTTTATAAGTAGTAAAGTCAATGTTAAAATATAAACTAAAAAGTGACTTTAGACATAAAGTACAATGTGGGTATTTTATTTATGGGTGAGCTAAAAAATAGAAAGTGAGAATTAAATGCACATTTATTCTCATCCCTTGATCTAAATGAATCTGAGCCATTAGATCTTAGGGTTGCCCAAAAGTCATTTAGGGAAACAAGAGGGGGAAAAGAAAAGAGAAATTGCACTCATTTTTCATGAGCAGATTGGAGAAAGGAGGCTGAGAGCTGGAGAAAAGTTCTAAAGGGATAATTTGTTTTATCAAGTTGAAGGAGTGATTTCTGGGAAAATCTAGGCATGAAAATCAAGGCATAAAAGATAGTAGAAGGTATAGTACGCACAACATTGAATGTTGCGAGTTGCATGTCGTTCGAGAGAAGTTTTTCAAAAAAAAATTGAAAAAAAAAAATCTGTACAACAGTACGAAAATCCGTACAGTACAATCGTATCCATACAATACATATTTTCAGCTTCAAGTGGGCATGAAAATTGAGGCAAAGTGGGCACAGTTTTCAAGGAGTTTTGGGCTGAAGATATAAGTTGGATTTTGTTTTTTTGTTTTGTCTGCAAATGTATTTTTCCTGAACTTGAAAGATAAATAAATTTGAAGAGATCTCTAACAAGTTTTCCCTAGAGAAGATTGAAGGGGTTTTGCTTGGGTCTAAGTTGTCTAAAAATCTATGTATTTTTATGTGTGTTGTTGGTTTGGTTATGTCCATATTTATTTTCAGCATGTGTTGACAATTCCAATTGCTTTAATCTGAAATTTTCATTTCCATAATTCTATATGTTGAATGTATGTTTATGGGAAAGGGCATTTAACTGAATGGGAGTGATAAGGTGAAATTAAAACCGGGTTGGGATTGTAGGAAAAAAAATTTAGTCATGAAATTTCAACACTTCGCCTAGCAAGGGGCCAGCCGATAGGGCACAAGTGCCCTCAGCCCAAGGCCACTTGCGCCCTCAGCCCAGGGCTGCTCGCACAGTTTCCCTCTCAGCCCCCTACTACGTAAGGGGGCCGAGAGGGCGTGGGCGGTCTTGGGAGAGGGCACTTGCACCCTCTCGATCCCCTACTAGGAAGGGAGTCCTAGAGAATGCGAACGCCCTCGTCCAGGGGTGCCTGCGCCCTCTCAACCCTTTGGTAGGTGGGGGACGATTCTAGGGCTGAGAGGGATGGGCAACCCAGCTCTGGGCGAGGGAGCTCATGCCCTCTTGGTCCCCTGCTAGGTGGGGGGGCTGATTCTGAGAATCAGGGAGCTGAGAGGGCACGAGCCTTCCTGGGCAGGTGGACGAAAGGGCATGAGTGGCTTGGGCACTAGGATTCGAAAAAGCGTGGGTAGTGCCAAGAAAAACAAGGTTTTTTATTTTTATTTTTAATATTTTCATTTTTTTAATTTTTTTTTGGTTATTTCAATTTATTGTTTTTAGTGGTTCACTACTTGTCCTTCTTTCCATAAACCAAGTCAACTAATGGGGATTTGAACCTGAGTTTGCCTTGTTTCAATGATTTCATAAATTTCGAATTAACGAATTGAGCCGCCCCTCTTAACAAATAAAACAAAATTTAAAAATTTGAATTTTTCCAAAAAAAAATTAAACACTAGTTTTTCCATTTCAAATCACTAAAAATTATTATTTTTCTTATTTTTTCTCCTAAAATTCCTAGATATATGAGTTTTTTTTTGTATTTTTCCCCATAAAAATCTAAAAAATGTGATATTTTTATGTGGTTTTTCCCTCTAATAAAACAACATATTTTTCCCAAATTCCTCTTCAGATGGTCAAAATAGAAGGAAAACCAACCTTTAAAATGTGAAAATCTCTCGTTGAATGTATTCTCGATGATAATGTAGCTTTTCAGCAAAATGACTCCAAAATTGTTAACGAACCCTCAAGAAGACTTGATGTGATGTAAGGAATAGTAACAATGAAAGTTATTATATAGCGAAGATTGTGGGATTATTTTCAACATTTCTTGGATGTGGGATTAAAATTAGAATTAAGAACAATAATATATTGTTAATATCATAGGTGTAGCTTAACATTTCTTAAATGTGAGATAAAAAATATATATATAAATTATAAAAATCAACTTAATTACTTAGTTAATGTTAAATAGTTGAAGTAAATGATTTATTTTGTTTTCAAAGGAATGCATTAAAGGAAAATTTTTGTGGAGATTTATAATATAAAATAGGGTCATAATTTTCAAGATAAAATTTTAGTATAATGTTTTCAAATAAATTTTAGAGGGAAATTTTTTGCTAAAATTTTTTGTGGGAAACTTTGGAGGGAAATTTTCATTCTTTAAGCTATATATTGTCACTCGGAGAGAGTTCATTTTTATCATTTAAAATTTATGTGAATAGTCAATGAAATTTCTCTTTCTGCAGTATCAACACGTTCCTCATGTAACAACTCTATTCATATTGATCAATATAATAGGAAGTCTTTCCCTATGAATAGAAATTCAAATTTTGTGCTTAGACATAATCCTAAGGATTATGAGAGCACTATTATAAAAGGGGAGGGTGAATAATTTTTAGTAAATAGAGAGTTAAATATTTCACTTAGTCCTAATCCTAAGGATTATGAGAGCTTCGATGATGAAGGGGACAATTAAGAATTTCATGTAAATAAGGAGTCATATTTTCCACTTAGTCCTAATCCTAAAGGTTATGAGAGCACCAATGATGAAGGGGAGGATGAAGAATTTCATGTAAATATGGAGTCAAATTTTCCACTTAGTCATAATCCTAAGTATTATGAGAGCACCAGTGACAAAGGGGAGGATGAAGAATTTCTAGTAAATAGAGAGACACATTTTCCACTTAGTCCTAATCCTAAAGGCTATGAGAGCATCGATGATGAAGGGGAGGATGAAGAATTTACAGTAAACATAGAGTCAAATTTTCCACTTAGTCCTAATCATATGGATTATAAGAGCACCAGTGACGACGGGGAGGATGAAAAATTTTCAGTAAACAGAGAGTCAAATTTTCCACTTTGTCCTATTACTAAGGATTATGTGAGCACCACTGACGAAGGGGAGGATGAATAATTTCCTCCAAATGATAATTTTAAAGGAACACATATGACATTGATGGTGACGAATTTCCTAACTATGTTCAAAATGATCATGGTGAGGATAATGTTCCTCCTAATGATGATGAAAATGCTTATAGAGAGGATAATGAAATGATGGAGACGTTTCAAGCAAATATTGTATCTAGGAGTAGGAGTAGACTTTTTCATATCAATTCAAGATATTCCAGTTATACAAGGGATAGGATAAAATATCTCATGAGAAGAAGTTCCATCAGTGAACTGATTTCAAGTGAATGTTGTCAAAATGATTGCTTGAAACGTATGGATTTCAAGTTTCTAATGGAGAAAAGGAAGATATATTTGTCAATAAATAAAAGCATGAAAAATTCATATTTAGTGGGGTGCATGCAATCTACATTAGCATGTTATGATTATCATATTGGGAATTTATTGCTTTGTAGAAAGTCTTTCAAAACGCTTTTTTCAATTGGAAATATTTGTCTGTCAAGAATCCAAGGAATATTGGAAAAAAATTCCACATTTTATTCAGAAGTACGCCAAATGCGAGAGATTAGGCCATTAGAAAATATTTCAATGTCATGGATGCAAGACTTATTTTCAAAGCATGGAGAGTGTATTCCAAATAAATACACAATGCATATTCCAGATAATTTCTCAAGACAGGAAATCTACAATTTATGCAAAGAATATGGAAAAGGTGTTGAAGGAGATGGTAATCTTATTACATATCCATATTTTATGAAGATATGGATGAAATAATTAAACAATGTTTGTATTCCTAAGAAGACAAGGATGGGGATTTGCAATACATGCGTTTCTCTTAAATGTAAAAGGATAAATATCAAGGGGCATAAAGAGGTATGCATTCATACCATTATTTTTAAAAATTGGAAAATTATCAACTATAAAATTGTATCTATTAAAAGGTTTATTTTATGTTATGTGCATATTCTATTGTCAAAGCACTTAAAGAGCATAGAAATCAACAAACGAGCGAAAAGAAAAAGTATGTAAGTATCGAAAGAAGTGTTATGATAATCCAAACAAATATTTGGGTTTGATAATTGATGGTATGAACCAAAAGAAAACACTTCTACCACATTTTGTTCACACACCAAAACATTTACAACAGGAAAATTTTATTCAATTTCACTTGGTCGATTGTATGGTCTTTAATCGGAAAATTTGGCCAAGGGTTTACTTAACATATCCAAATATTCATAATAATACAAGTCTGAACCATAATTCACGATGTGATTTCTCATTAGTCTGGTAATTTATCTGAAGTTTTGTATCTGCAATTAAACAACACTAGTCATGAAAATAAAAATCAAATTATTTTTGGATATCTAAACATTTTTGTTGAATTGAGAATTTTTCAAAAGCTAAAGATTGGTCTCCTTCTTGTTGAGCACACTCATGACCATATTGATAAGATGTTCAGTCATTTTTCTGTAACATTGAGGAAGAAGAATGTTGGGATCTCGCCATCATTAATTGGATGTATCAAGAGTTTATACATTCCAAAGCCTTTTTTTCATGTGTTGGAAGGAACTATTGACATGCGAAGGTTTATTTTGGGATCGCATGGTGAGGAGAAATGCATTGAACAGCTTAATGAAATTAGCTTCTAACATCAATTTTATATCAAAAAAATGATGGGAAAAAACTTATATGAGGCAAGAAGTATTCAAGTGCTACAAAATGGGGACCATCATAATGTTTAACAGTTTTTATGTTCATTCAATATCATCCAATATTTGCATCAAATATATTGTTATTACAATTAATTGTTGAAATCCATAATGCACGAAGGCATAAGAGATATATAAATTATTTTAAATGCTTCGAAGAAATTAAAAAATCTATTAGAGATACATATGAGTAATTTGATGTTGTTGATTTAGTTTGGTGGGAGTATTTTTTCAATAATCAAAGTGATATCATTTCAAGATCAAGAAATGAAAATATACTTTTGAAGACTCCATTTATTTGTCCACAAAATATGCCAAATCAACATAAGGAAATAAACATTGTTGAACAACAACAATATCAAGGTATTATTAATTCTTCATTGGTAGAGGAAAGATAAATGTATATTGGCTCTAGAATATTATGTGCACAACGTGAAGCCATGGAAGACCTTTACAGGGGTTCTATGTAGGATGTTAAGGAGGGTTGCATGATCGCAGTGTTAGTAGATGGAGATCCACATGGCTATCCATTCTGGGTTGTCAAGGTTATAAAGGTCATTAAATAAAATTAAGATGTTACAACTATTGAAGTACGTTGGTATGTGGCAAATACGCACCCATTCGATGGTGTGTAGGACCCAAAGATGGTAGCTGATAAACAAATTGGAAGAAAGAGAAGAAGAAAGGGTACAAATATATATTGTCGACACACATACCTCTTAAAATTGGAGGATGTTGACATACTTGTTTATGAATTCAATTTGACAAAGAGAGAAACTCTTCACTTAAGGACCATAGAGATTATGAAGATATTTCTACCAGAAGAAACAATATTAAGGTAGGAATTTGTTGAACCCAATCATAGATCTACAATACTTTTGAAAACTAAAATGCTGGGCATGCATGTTGACTCAGATAGGGCACTAGTTGATGAAAAAGAAGAATATAGGTCATATTCATTTGCATCTAGTCATTCATCTGAAGATGTTGTAGATTATGATGCTATGCCAAAACCTATGAGTTATTTTGAATAGTTTCCTAAGACATTTTATATAAGTGATGTTTGCATGGCAACTTGAAATAAATGTTTTAGATTCCATATGATCTTATATGAAGTTATGAGTCATTTCTATGTTTGTTGTATTATATGTTTTAATTATGAAGAATTCATTTCCATAATGCAACAATAACATAGAGAAATAATTTATGTTTCGTTCAATATACTAGTATTTATATTTGATTAAAAGTTAAAAAAATATTAGAAATTAATGTTGAATTTTAAAAATATACAATTATATTTTAATAATATTATTTATTGTTATCATTTGATATACCATAGTTTAAAAAAATTGTTGCAATTTTAATAACCCTTTAAAGGGGGATACTTCATTTTGATGGTTGATTTTTAAGTCTTTGTTGCAATGGGATAAGATGTAAAAATGTTATTCTAAAATCAAAACTTTTCGTTTTCAGGGTATTTTCATCTTTTTATTTGGTTTTTACTATCATTTTTTAAAATGTTGAAAATTTACCCAAGAAAAAGAGTGTTGATGCAGCATCAACACTTTTCATTTCGAGTTTTTTTTCATGTTTTTTTGGGGATTTTTGGCTAGAGTTCTCATTTTGAGGAAATAGTTCTCGTTTGATTGGAAATTATGCTATTTCTAGCCTGATCCATTGGTAGAGGTGTTGGAGCTTGATAATCAAGCACAATAGGTTTCCAAATTTCAAATCCAACAACCATTATAAAAGTTTGCATCCTTATATTTCATAATGCATAGTTTGTTCTGTCAAATAATGGAGCTTTTATTTGTGGAGAAATCTCCTTGACTAGCCACGTGTGCTCCTAAGATATACCTTCTAGTGCTTATATAATTTTTGAAGGAACCTACTCTAATATCAATTGATGAGAACACACTTATATGAAGGGGGTGGGGGGGATCGATATAAAACAATTTTTACTTATCTAAACACTCACCAACCATAATAAAACAATCACATATGTGATCTATCAACTATAAGATGTGAAACACAAGATTTTCATGGAAACCCTTTCGAGAGAAAACCACAAAAAATTCTTTATAATTCTTTATAGGCACCAACCTACTATTAGAAGTATTTGTAGACATCGATCTTCATTGATACAAACCTTGGTAGGCATTGTCATACTCTTTCTTAGACACCAATCCCCACCACTAAAGAACCAAATTAGTAAGACACACCGATCATTTTGTTCGTGTGACACAAATATGCATATAGATCCTTAAAAATGATCTGCTCATCACCATATTAGCATATAGCTTCATCATACCTGCTCACCAAATCTTCACTCCTTCAATGATAGTCAATCATCACTCCATGAATGGCATTTAATTACTAACTTCTCAAAATATTTCATTTTTCACTCTTAGCATTTTCCTTTCAATACTTTCTCTTTTATACATTGTCATAATGCTTCATAAAGAGGTGTTGATTTGAAAAAACACAACGATCATTAATTAAATAATTAATTACCTGTTTATTTGACTTTTCCAAATACCATGGACTTCCAAAACCATGGGTTTGAAACCACCAATTCACTTTTTGACTCCTTTATGTAAATTCATCTTTTTAATACACATTTTTCACATAAATACATTTTTCTATTTGAATTCACATTTTTCACATGCACCCCCTTATATATACACACACACACACACACACAATTCCTTTGAAATGAATGCCAACAATTTGTTCAACAAAAGAATTGGAGGAATTAACTTGCAAAGCCATTTAATAGCAAGTCTTAGTTTGGATAATTGGGGTCTGGAAACTTTTGGGACCATTTTGAGGCATTAAACAATGTTTTTTGGGGGTTTCAATATCCATAAATTTCACATATGTAGTTTTTTTATTGATTTACACATTGATATATTTCCAATGGTATGAAAATTGTCTCAATTAGAGCTTCTATACAAAAGTTATGCCTCTTGAAAGTTTGACCTACCTCGTTGACCACCATGGAACATGTGGATGCCACATCATCCCATGTTACTCATCCATGTGGGGATAACCAAGTGAGGTCTTTAAAGAAGATTCTACAAGGTATAAAACCTTATCATATTCGGGGTTGAGGAAGGCAAACCTCTAACCCAAGATGGCTATCGAGTTATATTAAATAGCGGGTTACTAGGAGGAATGTAGGGTTACATTCTATGTCATTGTATCTATTCCATAGTTGAGCAAAGATACTGAGAGTGGCAAGTTAGAGAGAACATGGGGGGGGGGGAGGGATTTTGTAGCAACCTTACATGGAATAGTGTCTTAGGAAATTCCACAAGGAATGCTTCTTGCTTTATATTTGCATATTTCCATACTAGAGAAAAGAGAGTAGAGTAGCCTCACCTTCTAGTTGTTTTTTCTCTTGTAATAATTTTGCCATGGTAAATATTGTGTTTATTTGTGGATGGTGAGTATTTTTCTCTTCTCTATTTTTCACATTTCAAATATTTTATACATTTAAGTAGAAAATTAATACTTAAAGAATTTAAAATCGAAAGGAAATTAACCCTTCATAGTAAATATTTCAGTATTGATCAAATATGTTGTGATAAAATGTTACAAAAAATATCCACTGTAGTTTATAGATAAACTATGGGCTTTGAGGAAGAACTATTGACTCCTATTCCAATAAAAACACATTGGGTGTCCATAGAATTTTCCATATGAACTGCAAGAAGTGTGGAAAACTTTTGTTATGTATTGGTGGATATGTTATTAGTCATAATAGTCTAATATGTGACAATCAACTGTGTATTCAACAAAAATGAATCCAGTTTCACTAGTCAACTTATGGAACTATTAATCTAGAGATTAAAAAATAAACAATAAGAAGAAGATAGAGTTAAGATTAGTAATTCCCTTGACGATTCATAATACATTCCCTTGATATCAAGGATGATGCTTTGAACTTGTGATTCATAAATTCCATGATATTTTCACATGAAAGGTTTCAAAAATATGACATCTCCAAAGGTGAAAAATCACATGTTCCCTCATCTTTTTGAGGATATGTGGTGTATTGGAATGTACACTATGTAGTGGCAAGGATCTCCTTTCTAAACTAGATACATCCAATGTTGTAAGGCTATGTATGTGGTTGGATTGATAACTTCAATCATTATACAATGGCCATGAACATTAGATATTTTTATTATCATTGTCAAAAATGTTTTGGAGGGGTTTCAAATGAAACCACAATAGATTATTGATAACTCTTTCTCTTTCCCTAGTTTAGTTGTTATCGATGAGGAATTTGATTTAGTTTGAGCTATGAAACAATGGCATTGAGGAATTTAGGTGCAGAAGTTACAACATTCTTGTTCGGATATGAGTTGTTTTAAAAGAGATTTATAGACACAACAATCCTTATTATCATGGTTGGATGTCTTGAGTGTCACACCACATACATTTAATTTTCTTTTTTCTTCATTAGCATTTACTTGTGCTTCCTTCTTTTGGGGGAACAAAAGAGTTTTCAAACTATGTAGCTTTGTATAGATAATGAAGAGTGATTATTGTTCAGTAATTCTTAATTTTTCATGGTATTACATTGTTGGTTGCATTACTCACATAAGGAATTCAGATATTAAATATTTGACTTATGTTTTTTCTCAATCTATTACATACATATGTTGGCATCCATAAGTGTTTGAATGGTCAAGGACTCTAGATTTTTATTTATGTAGTGGTATACTCTAGGATAATATCCATTTCCTTTTCCTTAATGAACAAATGAGCCATTAGAGTATTGAGCTCATTTGTATAAAATTCTATTGACCAACTAATTAATGCACTATGGTAGTCATTTACACTTCATATGTTGATCTTCTTTGTGTTGCAAACGATATTACTTATCATGTGTCACTTTTGAAAATTCATCTTGTGTTTTTATGGGCTCATTATGCTCTCCATATTGATGGCTATAATCCTTCCATCAGGCCTTGGTAGTGACTAATATTTTCATAGTCTTAAGGCTTATATTCTTAGTGTCATGGAAAGTTTCAATATCAAAATAGATAAAGGCGTTGAGCCACTCATTTAGTGATTTGGAATTAATTTTCCTTTTGAATAGTAGCATGGTGTATAGGGAAATATTCTCTTGAGTAAGTCTATTGATGGTGCTTGGGGTAGTATTCTCTTGAATAATCCTATGAACAAGGTCAAGGATTCTTTGGAATTCTTCTAGAGATATTTAATCTTATTTGGTACAACAATCATGTTGGGTGTCATAGATCTAATGGAGTTTTCCCCTACCACATCTAGAGATATCACGTGTAATAATGGTTTTCCAAGTTGGAAGTGGGAATATATCTTTGATAATTAGAGCATGTCCAAATAGGGATTCATCTGTTGCAACAATATCTTGTACCTACAAGTAATTTGCATGAAAAACCCCAAAAGACTTCCTAATGATCATTATAGTTTTTCATCATGAATAGTGAAGTCCTCAATGGTGATGAGGGTCGAGCTACTGGAGCTTGGATCCAATCCCTATGTTACCAAATATAAATAAATAAATAAAAACTTCAAATTTTCCTACATATATAAATGCCAAATTGTGCAAATTTAACTTTCAATCATTTATAGATAATTTGTCATGCTTTCATACTCTTGTTATAGACACTAGGTGGGACTAATTAGTGTGTGTGTGTAAGATTCCTTCACTATGAGAACAATGGTCACAAATGTCACTTATTTCACATTGTACACAATGACCACACTGGGATGTATAGTAACAACAAGGTGGTAAGCTCCTTCAAGTAAGAATTCAACCAACTAAAGAAAATAAAAATGTCAAAGTGTCTTTATGTTGTGAAAGTGCATTAGTGAAGTTATATGACTTAAGAGATGAACTAATCAAGTACAACATAACCCAAATGCTAAATGAATAAAAAAATCAACCAAAATAAATCATATATGGTTGAAATGTACATGTATTTGGATACAAAGAATGAGCTATAATGTAATGGAAAGGCTTAAGCAATGTAATAGATCATTGTGGTTATAACCTTGAGAACACCTATGAAAACTTAATCTTACGAAAATCGTTGATACATAATCGTGTATTCAATATTGTGTATGTTTGTGCATCTTCTCCTTTATAAGGAATATTGTTATATATTGATATAAATTTTCCATCAATGAGATGGTCTCTAAATCGACCAAGGAAAAAACAAACTCTTATATATATTAGATGTTTACTAACTATTATGGAATTTAACACTAAAATTCTCAACTTTGATCATTGAATTTAGTAGGTGTTTTGACCTTGTCAACCATGAGATCTCACTGGTGATTTTAAGGGATTCGGTGTTGATTTGGTGTAATAATGTGCATTTTGCTTTACCAAATATGATATGTAGATGCCTTGTTGAAGAAGAACTAGTGACATGTAAATTATGGGCGGATCATAGCTTAATATCAAAACACATTGATATATAAGAGTCTGTACAAATGAAACATGTTGTGAGTAATTACTAGGGCACAATCGAGGATGATGGATGTCTATCATAACCTAACTAGATGGAGCGTTGGCAAAATAAAGTGATTATAGGAGATTGATTATTATTGTAATTTCATTTTATATGTGATATAAGTTGTCGATGATATCCCATTATTGTACAATGGATTGTGAATAAATATGCTTGAACTTTTTCACAAATGCAAGTGATAATACTTATGTTTATATACAATGTGTTGTTTCTAAGCTTTTAAAGAAAATAAAAAATCTAAAATTTACATTTTCAACATGATCAATCTATTCAAAGGTGTTGCATGGCTACATTGTGATATTATTGGTACCCTGATTGGGGGAGTTGAGAGGTATTGATAGGTTGAAACAATAATTCGCTAATCTAAGAGGCCAAGTAAAACCATGTGGGGCACCAAAGGAGGTGGCCGGACATATTATAGCAGAAACACTCAATAAATTTGATAAATTTGAAGACAAGAAGGCTAAGGAAAAGGCGATAAAAGAATAAGTTGCAATAAATATGAAAAATAAGTTGAGGAAGAATAGGCACTTATGAGAGCAAGTGTTGCTAGTGGTTTTGAATTTGAACTCTTCCCTTGTCGCTTCTATCAATGTCCAAGACCCTTCCATTATGTACCTCCCCTTCCTAAGTCTCAATCCATTTAAAAATAAGAACATCAAGATTTGTTTAACACCTTCTCCTATCTTTTCCCCTACTAGTGCCTCTCAAGTTACAACTCCAAGCCACACTCAACCCACCTTAAGCAGCCATTGGAAGAAACAATGCAATTAAGTTGATTTTGAATACATTACTAGATGATGGTATGATTCAAATATTCCCTTCATTGGAATCTTCTCACCTTATTATTGTTGAAATATGGTTGTCACTAATATCAACCCAAGTAACACCAAGAGACGCCCCACCTTTGATGACAAATATGACAATGAAATTTAAAGTCTTTATGGACATAGTCACCTTTATTGGATTATCCTCATCATGCTAATCTTGATGGTATGTGGCATGTCTTAAGGGTCCTCACAGTTTGAGAGATATTCTTCTTCAAATATGAAGCCCTCTTATTGGAGTCAACATCCCCATGAGCTAGATGATGTGGTCGTTTATTATTAGATGACAACTCGTGAGGTAAAAGGGGAGTTCTCATTAAAAGTCAAATTAAATATTTTTTGGCTTAATTATTTCATTAAGGACAGTAAAATTTAAATTAATATCAAATGTTAAAGTCGACATCATTTTGTTTTGGGCTTCTAGCTCCAACAAAATTAAAATTTGAATTCTATCATCCCTCCATGAGAATTCAACCTACCTCTTCAAAAGTGTTGACACCTAATCATTGGGATTGGGTTAATAAATGTAAATAATGTAAATAGGAAATAATGGAGAATAAGAATATGAAGAGACATTGGGAGGTGAAGCCCAAGAGTATCTCCCTCCTTGTATATATCCATGAGAAATCTTAATGAATAAACACAATTTCATTTGAGGAGTCACCTCCTAGCCTGACATGGTACCATAGCTAGCTCCATTTTTTTAGCTTTCCTTCCTTTGTAACTCCCTCTTGTTCTGCCTATTTTTCATGACTGACACCTTCTCTGCATCTTGTGTAGCCCTGGTGATTTCTTTGTGTTATCCCTGCAAGATTCTGTGGGAGTGGTCGAAGCGCAGTGGGAGTGTTGAAGGGTCGATTTTCTACAATGAGGCATTAATTTTCCTCCTGTAAAGACTAGAGCACACTGTTGCGGAATGTTGTGCTGCCCAGAGGTGCAATGGCGTGAGTGGCACAACAGAGTGGTGTGACTGTGTGCGGAAGTGTGGCATAGTTGTTGAGATCTAGGATATGTTATATGTCGATTTTATTTTTATTACTATGAACCAGTATAATTGACATACCAAGTTTTTTTTGTGGCATCCATACCATCGCTCCTCATGGCTCCTTGCTGCATTGAATTCTGATACAAACTCACTCCTGTAGAAATTTTGAATAATATGACACATATTCACAGATATTATCCCGATTATACACTATTGCAGAATACATGCATAATACATAGCCTCCTCTACGTTGATCATCAATTTACAGAAGCAGAAACAATAACATGCGCACATAGAAGCATCAATCACACATATCAACACAGTATTTTCCCGAGGAAAGCATCTCGCTAAAAACCCCAACTATTTGTATATTATATTGATTGAGAACATGTAAAAAACATAGTACAATACTCCTCACAAGTACTCAGTACTATCTCCACCTGTTACGCACAATACAACTCAGATCTGATCTCCAAATCTCCCCTGTTGCTTGCCTACCTCCACTGCACAGTACCTGCATGAGAATAGATGATAATGCCTCAATAAAACTCGTATTTACTTGGAAAAATCACGTGAGCACAAGCTACAATTTCCCTTGGCCTCATTGGCATTACTCAATCCATTGCATGTGCAAATCTCATGCACAACTAATAGTCACAACTCACCCTTTCACTTACCTCTAACACTTGTCTCCACTGAACTGTCCATGCACTGAGTTAACTGATGTATTCTTCAGTTGCATTATGAGTAAATAATTAGTGAATTAATTAATAACTAATTCACACAACTTATCACTTAGTCTATTGGCCGGTTAGACTAAATGCAACTAGTTCAACTAAGTCAAATTGAACACAACTCCATTAACTGCTCATTTAACTCCACAGAACTCAACCACTTGAGTTCTAACTGAAGTCCTTCATGCAATAGCTCAATCAACCCATAGGTAACCACGTGATTCCTTTCGCAGTTGCATGTGCCACATCTGTAGCTCCAACTAAAGTGCTCCAAGAGAATAAGAGAAAGTTTAGAGTCCAAATATTACTAAGGGCTAATAATATTTGACTGTTTCTATTTTTATCTGACAGTCTAAAAATAGACTCTGATCACACCGTTGTGATCCAAAAAATAGAAGTCCATCTATTTTTCCCAACATGACCAATCATCCATAAACAACATCCTACAACTCATAGACCATGATCCATATGTCTAAAAATAGACTTTGCGCCAAAACTTGCCTGCAGGACCACTTAGTGAAGGTGACTCTTTTCCACTAAGCTCCATCATCTTGTTGCATTCTCAACAAGCATTTCTTGTTGCACACTTTTCAACACTCCCTCTCAAAAAGAAAGGCTTCCTCTCAAACCCGATCTTGTAGCTCTGGAATGTTCTGCATACAACACATCTGCCCGGTCCACTTTGCTCCAACAACACTTGGAACAAAAAAACACTCCCAACTGACCACTCTATTGGGCTAGGAACATACTCTGATGTTGAAGCTCTACCTGCTGTTGACAAGTGCTCCCTCTCTGACATCTGCGCTACTGCAACATATTCATGCATCTCGCACCATTGCACACCTCTCTGTGCCACCTAGCACTGTGCAAAACACTTGTGCCTCTCGCATTGTTGCAGCCTGCATGCTATGCGCTGTCCTGGGATTCTCCGCACTGTCGCTCTCTCTTCCACTCCATCTGCATCTATCTCTACCCAATCAGTCAGTTCCTGCTACTCCACATCGGGGCTCCCGTAGCAAGGTCTCATCCAAGAGGTTGGGTACCTCAAGGATCCTGCCCTCCTCCTTGGGACTATCAATCTATATCGCCCCACCTCCTACTTGGAGGTATGGCTGCATGTGATCCCTCAGCCCACCTGGCTCAAAGTTTCCCCCTACTGGAGGTCTTTGCATGAGTAGATGTCTCTACTCAATCTCCTCTCAGCTTCCCTTGTTGTGGCTGCTCCACAACCTCCTGAGGCTGCTGCACCAATCATGGCTCCTCCACAATTGTCTAAGACTTCTTCTAGCTCTTCATGTTGAGAGGTAATATACCTTCCCTCTCAACCACCAAGTCTCCATTAGTTGCCTTGCTGCTCAAGGCTTTGCATGCATCTTGAACCTTAAGAGCATACAGGTTCTTGACTCGTGAACCAATCTGCTTCACCTGTCTAGTGATGATGCGTCTAAGGAAAACCTTTCCCTCTCTGAAGACTACATCATAGCCTCTATCTTCCAGCATCGCGATCGACACCAAGTTTCTCTTCATTCCTCGTACATACTTGACATCAGTTAAGGTAAGGCGAGCTCCATGCTCCCTTTGAAAAATAACCGTACCTACACCTAAAACACTATACTTCTCATCATTACCCATCCCTATGAGTATCTGGAGATCTTTCCCCTCCAAAGTACTGAACAAAATTTTGTCACCGGTCATGTGGAAAGAAGCTCCACTGTCAAGAAACCAACCACTTCCCATCATGGATGAAACCATGCATGTGAAGAGTGTGAAATCCAAC
>APFE030597466.1:0-11124 GCA_000404065.3 Pinus taeda
TCTAGAAGCTTTTTTGATGTAAATGGTGAATATTTAATGCATGGATAGGTTTCCTAAGTTTTAGAGGCAAGTTGTTGAGCTGGCCTATTATCTAGTGACTGATTTAGAATTAGTTGCAACAGCTCCTAGGAAGCTAAGCTCAACCCCTAGAGGTGGGGAAAGAAGTTAGACCTTCTATATTATGCCTTCTCTTTCTCATTTTCATGGTTGGACTCTAGAGGGAGAAGCTCTATTGTATTTTTGACTTGTATTTCTGCAATTTGAGGAAAAGAAGGCCAGGGTTTTGCAGACTTCATTGTGGATTCTTGTGGATTATTATGTTGATGGTGTGTTTCCTACTTGTCATTGTAAATGTGTTTATGTGTTCCATTTCTTAATCTCTTGCTGCTATTTAAACAAAAGAAGTGATAAAGTTTGAATTCATGCATGCCATGCTCAGCTTTCAATTTTGTTTAAAATTTGTGTTTTCCACTCTGTCTAGAGAGGATTTCGAATTCATTGTTTGCCCTCTTTAGCTTCTCTTCTTTCCTCCTTGATCATCTCTTTCAGCTAAAGGCATCAGCATAAACTCCTACCTTGCCCCAAAGACCCACCTGCAAAAACTGAGCTCAATCCCCGCACCCTGAATTGCACTCCTCCAATTGCCACCAAAAAACCCAAAAACTTTAAATCAAACCCTCTTATCAATTTACTAGCCTAAAATCCTTGTTCCTAATTCATCAAACCCATCCTATTGAAAAATCCACCAAGTTTGATCCAAGAGAGCCTTCTCATACCTCGTAGGGCTAGCTACGAGGTGAAATGGTTTGATGTAGCTTTGAGGTTTGTCTATATCAGCCTAGGTGAAATCTCAAACGCTAACAGATTCCATGAAATGTTCAACATCGACTCATTCATTCACATCTCATGGATTGTGTTGGGTACTTTGAGAACCATTGACATCACTGGTGGTTTCTCTCACGCTTGTTAACAGTTTATGCCATTGACTGGTAATCAAGTGGTTTCTACCATGTTCGACATCGACTCATTTATTCACATGGCTAGAATTGTACCGATTCGGGAAGTAGAGATGAAGACCCTGGATCTAGTTTCCACCATCCAGGCTGCGAGGAGTTTTGTATTCATTATGTTGTAGACCAATTATAAACAGATGGCTGCGTTCATACTGTGTCTACACGAGTCTATGATTATGATGTATTATGAAATCATTCCTGTATCAGAATAGTTAGTCTGTTAGTTAAAGTTTTGATCTGAGTATGGGAATGCCTACCTCAGCGATGATATAATCTTATACATGTATTTTCTGTTGAAAATTGCAGGTTCTGACCAGGCTCTCCACGAGATAATCCTTGAAATGATAAAGTACTTCACCCTTCCTAGATGATATAAAACCCTTATCTATTGCAGGCTTCGCACTTTAGGGGGCAATCTGTTACACTAAAATTTGTCACCATGACTATCTGCAGTTAATATGGCTCCATCAATAGTCATATTATCCTCCTTGTCAAGCCTTATACCTCTGCTCTCCATGTCAAACTTCAAAAAAGAGAGAAAGTCATTTAAAAATCATGTTTATCTCTGGGTACGCAGGTTCTCTCTACCTTGCCTGCGTGTACGCATCCCAAGCTCATTGTACCTGCGTACTTGTACGCTCTGTAAGTCAAGGGATGGGTGCGTACTCCTGTAAAGGTCAAAAGGCGCGAGTTTCATCTTAAAAAAGTTACTTGTGGTCATTTCTAGAGCATTCTAGAAGATTGTTTGACGTGTATTGAGCGCCTCTAGATGGTTCATGCATCCCTATGATAGAGGAACTTATCCCATCAAGAGAGGAGCTACCCCATCCAAAAGAGGGAGTATCCCATTGATGTTGGAACTGAATAACTTCCTCTAGAACACTATAAATACAGGCATTGGGCCAGAGGAGGGGAGGTTGAAAGCTGAACATTCCAAAGGGTAGATGCTGCTGGAATTAGGACTTCCTTGTAGAAGCTTGTGAGGAGAGATTCCCATCCTTTCTTGTTTCATTTGGAAGTGGGTGAGCTTATCAAAGTAAAGGAAAACTCTTGCTGGACCCTGGGAGGAACTTGCACAACACCAAGGCTCAGGTTGTAATGGTTTCTTTTGTTTCCTATTAATACAAATAAGTCCATTCTTCTCAACAATTTGTTATTAATGAGTTGTTTCATATACTCCTTGGTCTGTATGTTGAATATGTTTTATTTTATGAGATATTCAGGTGCTATTTAATCGTTTGATTGTTAGTGAATGCAGGTTTCGAAGTGAAGGAGGAGCTCATCCAGATCGACGAGGCTGGACTACTACAACAGCGTTGGACTACAGGTAGGATCTAAAACACTTGATTTCTTGTATGGTAAATGCATGTTTAGAGAAGGATTGCTCTTAATTGTCTTGTTTGTCACTAGAAAGTCTTAGGCTTCTAGGGAGGTTGGTTTTGTCCGCAAGATTAACTCTTTCCGCATGACACACCACACTATTGCACCAAGGTCGCATAGGAAACCTCATGCTTCCCAGGTCTAATCCCAATGTTAGACGACCATAAAAAACCAGCCCTTGTTCACTGAGCAACCTAGGGTCCGAGATAACAGTTTGGTCCTTAATTGCATTCAAAAACAATTTTTATTTCTAGACTGCAAACATAGTCAGTTTCCTCCACTAGTCAAGACGCCTGCTTGGCCCTCCAAAGATGCCTCCCAATTGAACCAAGCAGGTTATCTCATTCAAACACCACATTTTCATCTCCCGTTGATTATTCTACTCACCACCACCAACACCAGTGGTATAATAACCCATATACATTCTTAAAGCTTCTGCTAGAAGCCATCCAACCCGGTGTAGTTGCCATCCCAGACATTCATGATTGCCACATGTGTGAGAGGGTATTATTCCAAGTTGGTTTATATCCTAAGTTTCATTAACTCTCCACAATGGTGGCACATAGGAGCTTTCAAAAGAAATTCATATTATGCTCAGCAACAAGGTTAAAGCCTACAACAAGCCTGGAAGGACCCAACAAACGCAATGTAAACTCAAAAGGTGCAACTATTTTACTTTCATTCAGACCATTTGGGAAATTTGCAGGTGCATTGGGGAGAAGTTTGGACATTATAGTTTGGGTTGACTCTAATGGGAGATTGGCACAACCCATGTATTGAAAGTTCAATCATTTCAATATCAGTTTCTAATTCGTGAATGTTTTTATGATAGTTGTTTCCTTTTCAACTCTTAGTGGATTTATTAGATTTTCCTTTAATATATGGGGTTGCATGGTGGTTATTGGTAAATTTAAATATTAATTGGTCAAATAGTTGGGTGTTTAGTTTGGGATAATGGGCCATAACTGTCATTCTTGGTGGCTCGTCCCTATCTCAATTTGAGCCTTAGTCTTAGCTACACCAAGCTATAATTATATTCTCATCTTTGCAACTGTTTTGTGTGGCTAATATTCTTGGATATGACGAACTATTACCATAGCAAAGGTTAGAGGATAACCTTGAAAGCTTTGTTGGGATAACCCATAAGGGGAGTGGCTTTTATTTTTTCTATTGGGGGGGAATATTTTTATTTCCATGGCTATGGTTACGAGGTAGAATTAAGGTTGTGTGTGGGTGTAATTAGACATTGAGGAGGAAGCAAGGCCCTAGGGGGACAAATCTCTTATATTATACGTTGAATTATCCGTCTGGGTTATACCCCGACATATATGGTGTAGGCCCCTGGATCCACCCTAGGAGGAAGGAGACAAACATCTCATTTGCATTTGTAACTCCGTGCGGCTCACTGCTATAAAGTTTGTTGGTGGTGCAAGAATGGTAAGACAAAGGGGTCAGGTAAGAAGAGGGGTTGCCTACTACCAGGAAAGAGATTAATGAGGGAACACCTAGATTACATATAGGAAGAAATCTCCTAGGCAAAAGGGGAGACCTCTTCCCAAAAAACCTCCCTCTTCGACACAGAGGTCTTGATGGAATGGACATACTAGATACCAGTGGTAACACGAGGGGCTAATTTCCAACACCTGAAAACGATGGATATATACTGGAAAATGAAATTTATATTAGGAAGTGTTGTAGCATCCATCGTCATTTAAATTTCATTTTTAATATCATCATAAAAAATAAAAAATAAAAAATAAAAATAAATAAATTAAAAAATAAATAAATAAATAAATATTTTGTTTTAAAAAATCAAAAGAGAATGTGAAAGCCCGAAAGTAGTGATTTATTTATATTATTGATGTCATTCAAATCCTATGTAAGGTGGGGCCCTGACCCATATATTAAAGTTAGAGCGGTATTACAAGATGTAAGCAAGCATGGGCTCGAGAACCAGATAAAGTGCTCTGCGGGGAAACAACGAGTATTAATTATAACTCCAGCTCAACCCCAATAGTTGGCCATGACGTTAAGGTGTTTGACTAAGATCTACGGCCTGATATTTCTGCGGGGGTTCAATCCCGATGAACCTCCCATACACTCCCCACCCCCGCAGTGGGCCACCCCCATTGCTTCACTCCATCTCATCTCCTCCACGTCATCCACCACCCTCATTCATTACCATCCACCTCATCCACTATACCCCGTCACTTCATCTGCCATTCCATTAATTAGTTACATTAATTATAGGTCTTTCCTTCCGTTTGATTATCATTTGTATAAAAGACAAGCAAAGCCCCATTGCATTATTTTTTGTTTCAGTACTAAGCAACCTTGCATCCAGTTCAGCACTCTAAGTCAGCAACCGTCCCGGCAACTATCATCAGCAACTGTCACCTACAATCACCATGGCCAAACAAGTAAGTTCCTCATTAGTTATCCATACCCCATTAATGGATGTCGAACGAGATATTTCTGATACCCTCTACACAATTAAACATCTTTCACTGTATCAAGAGGTCATCCTGAACCATAAAAAGTCTCCTATATTCATGGCAATGGTTAGGTGAGGTGTTTTAGCTGCTTTTGTCCCCAAAATTCATTTATTTCCTGAATTTATTCAATGGCTAGCCTCAGCAATGTACCCAAAGAAATGTTTTGTAATGAATCAGTCAGGGGAGAGCGTTTTTCAAGTAACCTCACAATTAATAAACCAAGCTTTGAATTACCCCGTGTCTGGAACATAGACCACCTTTACTGAAGAATATCTGATTTAATATTATGATAACATGTCTCCTCAAGGACTTTCTCATGTCACCTCTTTCCTGGCCCCTAAATCTAGTCAATTCTCCCTTGATGGGAATCTCTTCTCTTTAGAAATATTTGCAGCTGACATAAGACTTGTTTTGCAAGTAATTTCCAAGATTCTAGGAAAAGAAGACTCCAGGCAGGTGGATAAAGTTGTGCTGGGATTTTTCTCCTTAATGATGAAGCCAGAGATAGTACTAGACATTCCAGCATTCTGGGTAGATACTATCAATACCCAATTTATGACTCTGCCTCTCACTCAGTCCTTCAAATTTCCTTCAGTGATTACTTATTTATTTCTATACCAGAATGATGAACATTTTTCTGATTTGAGTCTAAATGTTGTTGATATGAATAAAAAGAAGCAGTCAGTGGTATTCTGGATAGATCTGATAAGGGGTGATCCAAGAGATAGTGGTTTATTTGAGTTTACTTCTTTATTCCTTCCAGTGGCTTATAAAATCTTGAGTGGATCCCTACCCCCAACATTTCTTCCTAAAGCTCAAGAATTTCTTCAATTGAGTAAGGATGTGAGATGTGGGATTGGTTCATCTCTGAAGAACATGCAAATATTAGGCTTTATGGAGCCTGTTTCAAGCCTTACAGGTTACCTAAATTTGTGCCAATGAGGCTTTTTGCCCTTGAATTTATTAGGCAAAACTTGAATGTAGATCAAGTTCATTTTTTTCCTATGAAGAAAGGATTTTTCTTCAAGTTGCCTAAAGAAGTGGGACCCTTCATTGTAAACACCAGACAGGCTACCTAGGAGGTTGAAAAATTGTTGAGTGACATGTGTCTTTTACAGGTGGTTGAGTGGGCTTATGACCCTCATCAAATCATTTCAAAGAGAAGACTAGAGAATTGATATTCAACCTTTGTGCATGAAAGTAGACCTGAAACAAAGAAATTGGAAAATGGAGGTTTGTAAAACACCCAGGGGACAGATATTGAAACCCCTAGCATTATAGAAAAAGGTGTCAAGAGGGTTAGAGAGGAAGTTATTGATTTGGATGAGGAAGAATCTGAAGAAACAAAAAGGACCAAGATTCAAGATGTAATGTCTTCAACACAACCTGGCTTGGTGATTCAACTAGGAGAAACAGAAGGTGCCCCCAGCTTCCCCATCTTCTAGAGAACCTGTCCATGATCAGGTTCCTTTAATTCAAAGTATGTTTGCTCAGATAGCTAAGAGAAATCAGAAGGTGAAGTTAAATATGGAGGCTCAAGCTGAGTCTTAGGTAACTCCTGAAAAAACTAGATTTCTATCTGCCATGGATTTGGAGAGGAGTCAACTTAAAATTGCCTTTTCTCATCCTACTAGAATATCAGTGGGGTCTACTAGCAATTTCAAGACTGTGAATTTAACAGTTGACACTCACAAGCTTCCAATGCTTGACAAGATCAATTTGCACATGCAAACTGGGCAATTGATTGTAAATTATTTACATAAGACAAATGCAGCAACTGTCAAGGCAGAAAAAATGCTAAATAAGGTAATTCAGTAGTTAAAGTTGGAGAAAGCCAACTCCAGGGCTTTGAATGCTCAAGTGGATGAGCTAAAGAAAATTATCATTAAAATAGGTGTCAATCTTGATGACCAACCCGTTGTTCAGAAATTATTGCAATCTGCCAAGTCAGAGATTGGGGTTTTGAAAAAGAAGTTAAATCTACCTGCATGTGAGCATCCCATAGCTGCAGGGATAGCAAAAGTAGAAAATGAAAAGGATAAGCTCCTACAGGATGCGTTGCAGAAGACTAAAGAATTTTCTTTACTTAAAGAATCTTTTGACAAGCTGCAATGACAAATGGACACTCATATTTGTACATTAGTAATGCTAGCCAACATAGATCATCCAGCAGTACAGGTTTTACATTTGGGAACAGAGCTTAAAATGGCTAAGAATGATGTAAAGAAATCCTAAAGAGAATTGGAAACAACTTGAAAGCTATTGAATTTCAGTGAAAAAGAAGCAAGAAGGGAGAAAGACAATGTAAAGAAGTACAAAAAAGACCTCTTAAGGGCTGAAGATGAAATCAAAAGGCTAAAGGAGAAAATGAAGGGAAATATGTCCTTAATTCAAGCCAGAGAAATCATATGGGATGAAGTCATTGAGGTTATCAAGGGAATTTGGGAATTTCCTGTGATTATATTTGAAGAGAAAAAAATAGTTCGAGATATGGAAGAGGTGGTCATAAAAAATAAGTAAAAAGATTTAGATAGATCAAAGTTTGCAAAGAGGATGATAGATTTCATTAACTCTAAATCTACTGCAAAATTGAAGGAACATGACATGCCAGACAGAACATCATGTGGAATATATTTTAGCAAAATTATTATCAGAAATATCTACAGGAATACTACTGAGAAGAAGATAAATTAGATGAAGGAAGTAGTTTCAAAGTTTAACATCCTGTTTGACAAAAGAGTTAGGGCTAGACTTCCTTCTTGCTAGGATCTACAAGGAAACTTGTTGCCACATAAAACATATGAGACTTTGTTGATTGAGGCAAAAATAAAAGTTAATAACACTCATGAAAAGACAACAGTATTGAAAGGAGCCACCATTGTGAACTACCTGAACAAAGATTTTAAGCTTCTCTGGATGGTGAAGACTCTGTTTACATACAAGCCTAATTATGGTGAGATTACAGCTTGCATAATAGCACTTGACAAGTTAGAGGAAGCACCAAAGTCAAATGCGCCATTATGGAGAAAGTGCAAGGAATGGATGATAGAGCAGACCAAAGATCAGACCAAAGATGCATTAGCAGGACCTCTTACTCAAGCCACAGATTCAAACAGTGAGCAGCAATCCCCAATCATACTCTAATTTCGGTTACTTCTTGTTACCTTATTTTCCTCAGAAGAATGAGGTGTCTTTTACCCTCTAATGTAATATTTTGTAATGAATTTTACTTTAGACAGTTAGAAGGTAGTTAAGCAGTTTGATAGTTTTGGTAGTTACCAACTGTTTCGAAGAACCTGGAGACTATGCTATTGTATTCTTGATAAATTGGTGATTAATGAAAGTTTTCCACACGTTGTTGGGTATGATTTTGTAATTTCTTTGTTATGTGTCATCATGTTTCTTCCTTTCTTTAAATATGGTAATGAAGTTGTAGGTCTTTCTTTACTTATGTAAATGAAGTTAAAATTCCTTAAAAGAGCGCTCCTATATTGAAAGTTCCTACCTCTATATTTCTTCTAACTTACAGATAATAGTTCTTGTCAAACACAACATATTATCTTTAACTTCTCAAGGCATTCTTCACACAACATTTATATTCAACATCACATGGCATTCTAAGATTTTCATATCAACTAAATATTAAGGGTTACAATTCAGGACCTTCAGGCCCTTCACATGAGGATATATTACACAAATAAGTGACATGCATAATAAAATTAATGTCTTAAGCACAATTTCTACACATCCATGAGATTGGTTTCTAAGGGACAACATTAATTGGCGTCGTTGCCGAGGAACGAAATCAATAACATTTTTCCCTGGGTTTTTAATATTTTGCTCTGGTTGTTTAGTGAGGAGGAAATATTTGGATGTATTAAGCAGAAAACAATAACTATGGCTTCAAAAAGGCCTCATACGAGGTCAGATACCTCACAACAGAAAGCTCAAGCCCTTTCAGAACCCAAGAGACTAGTTTACAAAAGGGTTGGAAAGCCAAAAACTCCATTTACACCAATTCCTACACTATCTACACTTGACAACAATTCAACACATATTTCATCCAAACATTTACCTTTTATCGACCAAGAGCTACCTTTTACATCCACTTCATTTCAAGAACCCAACTGTCAAGAATAGTATTTAGAGTCTATTTCTTTCTCAGTATTCAAAAATATATATGCTATAGTTGTTCAACCTAAGCCCATAACTACATTGTCACCTTTTCATACTCCATTTACTCCTCAAACAAGTTCTTCATCTGCTGGTACTCAAGGTTCAGTAAGTTCAAGTGTAAACATGGTAGCACCTGCATTCTTGTTGAATAGGTATGCACCTATTCAATTTCCACAATAGTTGAATCCAATTCCTCAAGAATACTTAAAAATTCTTCCTCATTTTTCAGGTTAGGATGAACAAACAACAGAGAAACATACAACAATGTTTTGTAATTTTGCAGAAAATATCAATGTTGAACACCTGGATGTTGTTTTAAGACTTTTTGTGCAATCCTTGGATGGTGAAGCAAGAAAGTGGTTTAAAGGGCTTCCTAATAACTCTATTCCTACATGGGAACAGATGGAATGCCAGTTCACCCAGAGATGGGTAGAGAAACGAGATCATGGGTATTCACTTATAGAGTTCAATGCTATTAAAAAGAAATCTGATGAAAGTGTTATTGAGTTCATCAGAAGGTTCATTAAACTTTACAACAGTCTTCCAATGGAGATCAAGCCCCCTCCTACTAGTGCAAAAATAACTTTTGCTAAGGCATTTGAATCAGATTTTGGGTTCACATTAAGGGAGAGGAGATCCACAACCCTTGATCAGATCCAAACTGATGCTTTAGAAATAGAAGCAAATATAGTGGCTGCAGGTAAAGCAGCAGCGGCACAAAGTACCCAAGATAAGGGAAAGGCTAAATTGGAATCCTCTCAAAGTCAAACATTAGAAGATATGAATAATGTGATTAAAAATTTGTCCAGTAAATTGATTAAATTGGAATTGGAAAGTAAGAACTCTCAAAGGCAAGTACAACAAAATAGAAACTTTAATCCCCAATATAGAAGACAACCTCTGCAAATTTTGCAGAAGGAGAGAAAAGACCAAGATCAGGTTCAAGCACCACTTTACTTAGAGGCAAATCCTGATGAAGTACCAGAGAATTCCTAGGATCATGATGATCATATTTCCACATTGTATGCAGGAGATGAAGATTAACTAGGTGTTGAGGGAGAAGAATATACTGAAACAGATTCCATTTATGATGAGAATGAAATTGATAAATATCGAAAGAAATTTACTAATTTTATGCAAGCATAATTACATAAGAAATATGACTTGAGATTAAGGAAAAGATCTATAATTCAAGAAAATGAAGGTGAGCATCAAGTTCCTGCTCCCCTACAAAAGGCGACTCCACAAGAACCACAACCTACAAAACAATTAAATAAAGTAAAGCAACAACAGAATACAAATAGAAAAACTTAGATACTTCAAGGTGAGTCTTCTCGAGATAAAATTGATAAAATTCCTTTAGAAAAAATTGTTTCCATTCCACAAGAGATTTCAGTGATGAAGAAAAGTGAAGATGAAACTAAAAAGAATACCAAACATGTCCATGTATTTAGTCTCACTAAAGAGCTAGAAAAAATCTGAATTCAGGTGCCCCTCACAGAGTTGGTCAAAGCACTAGTTTATCAAAGACAGATTGTTGAGTTTATCAATCTATCTCAGAATGTGAATATAAATGACACTATGAATCTACAAGAAGATAAACTAGTAGCGGTTTTTGGTCCACATGTGGAGGAGGTAGATTCTTCAACACCTCATTTCTACATATCTTTATTGATTCATGATTTCCTCTTGCATAATTGTATGTTTGATTCAAGAGCTTCACACAACCTTATGCCACTATCAGTAATGAAACTATTAAAACTACAAGTTACTAAACCTTACAGAGACCTGTATTCTTTTGATTCAAATAAAGTCAAGTGCCTCGGGGTCATTAAAGATATGGTGGTGTCATTATCCCAGATCCCAGCTAGAAGTTTGGTAATGGATGTAGTGGTAGCAGACATCCCTGCTAGGTTTGGAATGTTGCTATCTAGGTCATGGGGGGCTAAATTGGGGGGAGTTCCGAAATTGGATTTTACTTATGCTATCATACCAATCTTTGGTGGAGAAGAGAGAAGGTTGTATAGAGAAACAATATTTGTTAAAATAATCACAAAGAA
>APFE030597470.1:0-12220 GCA_000404065.3 Pinus taeda
CTTAGAATGCTATATATAGAAGGGAGGTTTAGTCATCTATATCATCCAAGAATTGTTCAATTGCGTAATGTAAAGGAGGTTTCACCCTCGAAGAGGCTGAATTCTAAGGCGTTGATCTATCTTTTCTATCTTTTTGTGCGCTGGTTTCCTAACATCTTCCATATTGGAGCCACTACTTGCTTAGAAGATAATATCTTCTAAGCCACCAAAATAGTCTCACATTTAAGGTATTTAGCTCGTATCTAGAGGGAGTTTGACAATTATTCATCTTTATACCTTTTTATTTCTCTAGTTTTGAATTCTTCATGCATGAGCTATAAGGCTAAGGCCACTAACTATACATCTCGCACATAAGGATTGGGATCCTAAGAATGTGGGTGAGAAAGGACAAGACTATGGAGGTCAAACTCACACAACCTTAATCTCTTCCATACTACAATTTTGACATGCTTACATCAATGCTAGGTGTTTAAATGTTAAATTCACCTTATTGTACCAAATTGGAGATTTGGTTTTAACACCATTGCTCCCTGATAAATAGGGCATAATTTTCTGTAGGTGGTCTGTACTTCATTATGTCCATGGCTACATGGGCCATTATTCCTAAAGAATGTTTCAACACCCTAGTTTTATCACCTTTGGTGACCAACTATGTTTTTATCTCCTCCAACTCTTTGCTGAGTAATTGGTTTTCTTTTAGGTTTATTTCCTTTCTTCATCTTCTTATAATTTTAATATCATCATTTATTTCCTCAACCACTTTAATTATTCTTGTAGTTTTATCATATCCCCCATTCCTTAATCTATTGCTACCTTCTTCCACTCATGAGATTCAATTTTATACTTTTCTAGCTCAAACATGGTATGAGGTAAAAGAAAGGCTAGTGTGATTATGTTTGTATGTGATATCCCTACTACTACCATTGGTTCCTATTACACTCGAGGTGTCTTCTCATACTTATGCTCCTCCTCTTTTTTTGTGGGTATTTTTATAGGACTAAGTGAGTCTTCAATGTGAACTAGCATAGGAGAGGGTGGCTTTATTCTTTTACAAAATCCTTTACATATAGTCATTTTATTCTATATATTTGGGTGCCTATATATAGAGTTCATGTCTTTCCATTTGGATTTTGTGGTGTAACCAACTTAATTAATGTTGCAATGACCTCCTTCTCTAAGGATTCCAATTTCATATTTTTCTTTGTATTTTGCTTGGAATACCCTTGATTGCTGAGTTTTCCTTTTCCTTTCCCTATAAATCTTTTTCCTTTCATGGCCTCCAAGGTCTCTAGGAAAGCTTGGTCATCCATGTCCTTGAAATTAGACCATAGGAAATTGTGTTCTAAGCTTCCTAGCGTGTTGAAAACTATCATCTTAATAAACCCATGATGGGATAGTGCTTTATGTTTTCCTCCTTTCATCTTTGTGCTCATTTATTTAGGGATTGTAGAAAACAAGGTATGGTGAAGGATTCTACTGGATGCAACTGATATTGGTGTCTTAGTTGGTGGAGAATCCTATACTAGTAAGCATAAACCACACTTATTTTACCCTCACATGAAATATATATCAAAATGTGGTAGACTACTTCATTGCATGGTGAAAGTACGGAAACTTTCCCTTTTTACTCCATTTTTGTCCTCTAGGAATTCCTCATATTCAATGAAGAAGTTTTTCTTGGAAAGAATGGCCTCTTGCCTTTCCTCTTTATCCTAAGGCAGTCATATTGTGAATATATACACCCTGCTAATGATTTCTTCATTTACAAAAAATGTTTTGGTCCTCTTATAAAAATGACACATTCCTTTTCTGAAATATTTCAGAAATTCTTGGAAACTATTTAGCTACCTCAGCATCAGATCCTTTCAAACTATAAAAGTAATTTATCTAGTGGCTTAGACAAGAACCCAAATTGGCATCCCTCCGACATCCATTCCCCACCTTTTTGATACCTTTTTCCCATCCGCATATCATATTATCATCTATTTTTCCCATAAAAATACAATTTTCACTAAGGTATAATATCTCCCTGAGTATATCACTTTTAATGTTCATTATTATGCATTAAGGAAAAAATACACCTTTTTATGGTAACTAACAAGGCCAACATGAGAAATGATGTAGATAGGTTCATAAATGACACCCTTGGAGGCATAAATGAAGAATCAAAGAGTTAGTGTTGCAATTCCTTTGTGTTGCTGGAACACCTCTACATTGCTATTACACCATTAGTCCACATCCAACATATTGATGCTACAACACTGCAACATATTTGTGTTCCTAGAATTCCATCACCAATGCTGCAACACAATTATAGCACCAACACTACAACACTTTATGTTACAACGTGATGAAAGAATCAATGTTGTAACACTTTATGATACAACATGAATGAAACAACATTGTTGCTACACAACTTGAATCCCATTTTTGTAACACACTAACCATTAAAAACAACTGCTACAATTCCGTGGACAAACGTAACAACTCAACACAGGTCAACCATTAAATTCACCAATGTTGCTCAATGATTTCCTAATGAGAGAATCAACGACATGCCACCTAATGAAGGAAAGCATAAATTGTTGGACATTGGGTTCAATGCTCCTCATGTGTTTCATGACATGAACTAACTTCCTTTCATGGATCCTATCTTTGGTGATTGTAACAAGGAATAATTCCTATGGGTTTTAGTCTAATGTCAATCATGAGTCCAACACGTGGTGTCATAGCTATAAATTTAGAGCTTGAAACTCACTCAATCCATAGTAAGGGAAGATTGTTGGACATTGGGTTCAACGCTTCCCATGTGTTTCATGACATGGATTAACCACCTTTCATGAATCCTAAATATGAAAATTGTAGCAAAGAATAATGCATATAGGTTTTGGTCTAACAATAATCGTGAGTCCAGAAAGGAAAAGGAAGTTTGTTCACCTGACAAAGAAGGACTGATCGTAGCTATGCCTAACTCAATTTCTTGATGATTACATTGGCTGAGTGAGGCAACAGTTCCATATTTTGGTATTTTAGTTGTAACAAAGAGGAAACAACCTAAGAATCCAATTTTTGCATGTCCATTCCATGATTCCTTGATTAAACTAAGAATTTGAGACTCTTTATAAATACCCTTGCTCTACTCGAGTTAGAGTAGCAGAGAGGAGAGGATATTCTTGAGATTGCACTTTCATTTCTATTAATACAAAATTTTGTTGTTCTCAATTCTTTTCATTCCTTATGAGTGCGATGTGATGATAATATAAGCATGTTTCCAGTTTAACCAATTCCTCACCTAAGGAGGTATGCTTCCCTTCTTAGTAAATTATTTCCTGTAATTTTAGGTAGGATAGGTTATAACTTCATTTATATATTATTTAGTTTGGTTATTTACTCTTTTTCTTAATAATTTAGGCTTTTGCAACACAATCAGTAATTACTCTATTTTGTTGCAACTCACTAGCATTTACTTTGTTTTCCAATTAAATAAATTTGTTGCAACTTAGTATATTATTGACCTTGTCACCTAATGCTTTGCTTATTGACTCATAAGATTTTCATTCTATTTTCATGTTCATGATTCAACTTGCTGAATATATCTCTCACATTATAGTTTTTTAACAACATAAGAATATTTCATTTGTAGAGTTTATGAATGGTGAATTAGCTTGATCAAGTCACCTCTTTATTTCATGTTGGTGTATTTATATTCTAGTAGATTGATTTATTTTCTGCCTGAATGTTTACTTTCAAGAAAGGTGATTTATTTCTTATCTGTGTGATTACTTTTTTTCTTTCTAAGAAAATAAATGTGTACTTTCATTTCTATTATAAAGGAAAATACATTTTGTATATACACAAGAACTTGTTGTGGTATCTGCTGACTTGAATATTTTATTGTGAATTTGTAAATATGATTAACTATGATTGTGTTTGAATTTTGAAAGACTCATTAAAAAAAACAATTTATTAGTGTAATAAATTGATAAAGGTTGAATGTAACTTCTGTAATTATATCATTGTTAATAAAATAATTATCTAGGACTGATGCTAGAATTACACTTGGCTGAAAGAGCTATGGCTACAAATTGATTTTTGATATTGGGTACCACTCATTAAGTCCTAGCAATTTAATCTAAATGATTAAATTATAAGTGATCACAAGAGTAATTGATCATTAATTTCCCTAAAAGATAGCAAGTTGTCTTGGAAAGTGGAAGTGGAGCTCATAAATGAGCCAATAACCATCTGCCACTTGTTGGGTGAGGTGGAGGTAGCTACCAACTACCAACTGAATGGTGGAGGTGATAATCCACTTTTGGTCACATTGATGAGTAGAGGAATCATACAGAGGAACCAAGCAATGAAAAGACGAAGTGAACAAGTGAACTGACGACTTGTAATCAAAGTGCTTCGTGGGATACTATGAACTAAAGTATTGAAGGTTGGGAGCCTGAATATAATTTTAACAATTATAGATAATCATTTCAAGTGAGTGTCATTTACCTCCTAAGTTTCTAAGGAAAAATAACTATTATGTTTTTATTTATAATTCTGTGCAAATTGTATTGATGGAAAAATGTTAAAATTATGAGATAAATAATGATTGAGATTATTAATTTTCTAATTAATACTTAGCATATTATGTGAAAGTAGAGAAGATGAAACCAATAAATTTTTTTGTGTATTTGTGAGTATTTACAAAATTCATTTCTTTTGTAATGTTGCTGGATCTATTTGGACTATTTAGTCACTGCTATAGACTTCATATATCTATAATTTAAAAATATGAGAGAGCAAAAGATTCTCATGTATTTGTTTACTAGAGTTGAAAAATTGAACCAGATAGGACTAATTAGAAAATAAAGGAATTTAAATATAAGGTTAATCTCCTTTCTTATGATGGAAGAATATTTAAGTATTAAGAGTGTAAACATATATAAATACATTTAATATATTAAGTTAGAGATTTTTCTAAGAGTTAATATTGGTAAAGAAAATTAATATAAGTGTTTATGGTAGTTAAAGCTTTGTAGTGGTTTTAAATAAAGAATACAGTAGAATCTACTCCTTAAGGGACTATAGATTGTAAATTATGAAATTTGTATGGGTTGTTTAAAAATATAAATGGACCTGAAAAGTTCAAGAGAGAACAATATTATATAAAAGACAAAACATTTCAAATTTAGAAAGAACAAGTATAACTAGAAGAACTAAATAGTTACAATAAAGTATTATGCCTGTAGATAGAACATACATATAAATGAGATAACTAGTCATATAATAAGAATAAAAAAACATTGTATCTAAGTAATTTCTGATAGAATGGTACAAGTATATAAAGATAAATATTTTCCAATTGAAAAAGTATAATGACTCATATGTAATATTTTTAAAATAGAAAAATTCTCAAGTACTAGTTTGAGTCAATAGAATTGACGTCAACATGATCAGTTAAAAATAGATTAAATGAATATTCACAAGTTATAATATATGTAGGAAAATAATCCTGATGTTTATAACCTTCCAAGATGGAAGTATAAACCAACAAATATAATTTAAAGTTTATAAAAAAACAAAAGATAGAAGCATGCTAGTTGTGCCATGAACACAAGAACCATGTGTGAATAGGTAAGAGTCCAAAAGTATAGTAGCATTTGAACCAGTAAAGGTAGTTGAATGCCTTATAAGCCATTGAACCAATTCAAAATTGGAAAAATAGAAGGAAAAGTAATCCAATAGGATTATAGAAAAATTAACTCTGGATATACAAAGAAATATGATAGTGATATTAACATTTAATTATGATAAAGGAAAAAGACGAATAAAAAGTATTCCAATAAGATTATAGGATTATAGAACAAGTACCTATGCATATACAAAGAAAAATGATAATGGTATTAACATTTAACTATGATAAAGGAAAAAGAAGAATGATATACAAAATGAAAAAGTAAAATATGACTTCATAATTAGCTTGGGAAGGGTTTAGACTCTGCATTCACCAAAAATATTCGCAAGAGAAAAGATATATTATTAGAGGCATGAAACCTTTTTTAATCTCAGAAAAAACGAGAAACAAATAGTAACTAAGAGTTATATATAGGTTTAGGGTTTCTACCAACGAAACCCAGTCATGATGAAAGGTGAGCTCAAAATCTCACAGAAAGACATAGAAGCTAAAGAAATAATGCTTATGTATGAATATGGACTCAAAATAAAAGGAAATTCTTCCATAAAATTGAATGAAACTGTAACCATGTGTATCATAAAAGGATAAACAAACGACATGGTTTATAAATAATAACATTCTATACATATAATCAAATTTCATGGTTTAAAACTAGCATTTGCACCTGATGTTGCAAAGGAAATGCCATAAGGCATAGAGTGGGGAAGAATAGAAACATGTGAATGGACATTTTTGAAAGCAAGGGTGCATGATCAAAAACCAAGTGAGAAGTGTGTGTTTAATGAGAATATTTGGCAAGTGTTCTTTGGATTGGCGATCACTGGTAAAATTGCAAGGAAAATATATAGTAGTAAAAGGTCAGAGTTGGGAAAACAATGAGTGCACTTTGACTGCAATAAATTTTCCTTCTAGCACTTTTACTGCTATATATTTTCCTTATGCCATGCTCCTGCTCTCTGGAAAGTCACAAAGAGCAGTTTCCCTTGAATATTTGTATGCTCAATTGTGTAGATTTTGATTTCAATTGGAGCCAGAGAAAGCAATGTAAGAATTTCATTCTTGATCACAATAATACAAGTGGTTGGAGGATATCAAAAACTAAGTGATCAATACATGTTTGATCACAATAATACAAGTGGTTTGAGGATATCAAAAACCAAGTGACCAATACATGTTTAGTCATAAGACTAGGCAAGTGCTCTATGAATTGGCGATCATTGGTAAAATTACAAGGAGGAGAAAATATAGCAGTGTAATTTCACTATTTGGAGAACATTGAGCACACTTTGACTACTAGATATTTTCCTTCTAGCACGTCTACTGCTATATATTTTTCTTTTTTCATGCTCCTACTCTGATATACTATATTCTCATTCCATTTTCATTAGCGCTCCTACTCTGATATACTATATTCTCATTCCATTTTCATTAGCAAACATAGTACAACTATAGTCCTAGGCACACCTCTCTCTCCATGAAGTCTAACTAATCTTATTCCTTCCGTGATGACAAGTTATGGATTTCATTCCAAAAAGATGCATCTATCTGACAAATTTGATATGAAAATCAAGTTTATATCTAGAAAGTCTGTAGATACTAGGCACAGTCACTACCTACCATGTAATCACATCCTCTGCATTCATTCCATCAATCAATAAAATGCAGTGTAGTTTCTAACACTAACATCTATCATTCTATCTAAATATATTACTGGCAGTCTCCACAAAAGACAAGGCTCATAGGTAGCTAGGTCATTAAAATTAACACTTGGATTTATTTTCCTTTCGTAGGTCAATTCACCATGATAAGTGTTGCAATTTTAAATGGCCAAAGAATATGCTTCAGCCCTACCACTTATGATTACAACTATCAAACCATGTAATGGCACCCACCCTGGTAAGTGCTACAATTTTAAATGGCCAAAGAGGATACTTCAATCTTATCGCTTATGATTACAACTATCAAGAATTGATCTATTGTTTGGATTTTAGATGCTCAGGGCCAAATTCACGTTACAGATAAGCTCACAGCTCTTCGCTAGCACACATACTCGAACTTCACGCAAACTACATGTTTACAACAATGCAACTTGTAGAAAAACTCACACATATCGAGGTAGTAACCTCAATCCTTCGGCCAGCTCACCCTTCATCGGGACCATCAAGCTCTGCACACAGACTTTTTGTGTCACACCCTTAACGATCTCTCACACTGATTGCTCATAGAGGAACCTTACACTCTCAACACTCAACCTTGCTTTGATACCAAAACAACAACTTGACTATTTCATTACCAAAGAGGGGTATTTTACAAATATAAGAAATTTCTGGATTGGCTACACTGTGAGTGGCGCTTCTTCAAGAAGCTAAGGAAATATTTATTGAACCTCACAGAGGAACCTTACCCTCTAAGCACTCAACCTTGCTCTGATACCTAATCCAAAAATGCACATTAAACAAAAACTTGACTATTTGATTACCAAAGAAGGGTATTTATACAAATAGAAGTTTTTGTTCGGCTACACTGGTGACTTCTTCAAGAAACTAAAGAAATTTCTAGAAACTCCGAGACAACTCACTGTTTAATCCATGAATTATTGTTTATCCATGACTGCATTAAGAATGAAAGAACATTATAAGACAAATAAGAACAAATAAGCCACTGGTTAAATTTGAGACATATTTATTTTCTGAGTTAATTTAATTGTATTATCACGGTTAATTTAAAAATTACCTTTTTAATTTAGAAAAAATTACTTATATAAATAGATATATTTATGATTCCTAAATAAATAAATATATATTTTTAAATTAATATAAACTGTAGTTATTAAAGAGTTGTTTCATGGTTGACAAAAGGTAATTTATAACTACAGAAGATAATAAAAACTAGCGATCTGACTATGAGATAAATAACGCTACACAATTTCAAAAATTAAAAAACTGATTCATGGTTGATGAAAAGCAGTGTACCATCTCAGAAAATAAGAAAGGAAAGCAAGTTCTACATAACGATCTTTGGATCATCTTGCAGCAACATTTTAATTTTGAATCTCCTTTGCAACATCATTATGATATTTGGTGAATCACTTTTACAATTGTGATATTTGGTGAATCACTTTGCAAAAACAATATTTTTTTTTATGTTTGTTTTAGTGGCTCTACAATAGTCAACATTTAGTGCATATAGTGTGTATTTAGCACAACTGTGAATCTTTGGGTGTGCTAGAATATGATCATCTCCATCACATTATGCTATCCCATACGCTAAAGCTTAAAGGGTGAAAGAATAAAAAAGTGATGTAATCCCATCGGCTAAAAGTTGAAGGCTACGAAGAAAAAAAAAAGGGTATTTGGAAGCAATTCCATATATGACCTTTCAGATTCATTTTCTAACTTGTACATGAAGTAAAGAAGGTTTATGAATTTTGATATAAAATTACAGTGGATGATTATTAAAATTATTCATAATTAAAAAAAATGGTATTTGGAAGCACTTCCCATATCTGACTTTTTCAGATTCATTTTCTCACTTGTACATAAAGTAAAGAAGGCTTATGAATTTTGATATAAAATTACAGTGGATGATTATTAAAATTATTCATAATTAAAAAAGCAAAAACTTTGAAACAAAACTTGTTTCATGTTGAGAGTGTTCATCAAATTCATATATAAAGGAGTGAATGTTTTTATTATATAAACGGATTATAAAAAAGATTGCTCTAAGAGGGAATTTCTAGCCAATTTTTTTTTCCAGAAATCTTATTGTGGAAGTGTTTAAATATTTTTTTAAGAGGATCAAGAACCTATGGGTCACTCAAAATCCCAAATCTTAACAGATGTAACCCAAAATCATGAAACTATGAGAAAAATATATATATAATTTTAAAAAGGTAATAAAATTGCATTGTCCAATAACACAGAGGAAGAGAGTGCCATAACGTGCACCAATCATAGAAAACATAACATGTATTGTATAGAATGTGGTGTGAGAATCCAACTTTGCTACTTTATAAACTGCTAATTACAACCCATCAAATATATATTTTATGAGTTAATTTAATTGTATTATCATAGTTAATTTAAAAATTACCTTTTTAATTTAGAAAAAATTACCGATATAAATAGATATATTTATAATTCCTAAATAAATAAATATATGTTTTTAAATTAATCTAAACTATAATTATTAAAGAGTTGTTTCATGATTGGCAAAAGGTAATTTATAACTACAGAAAATAATAAAAGCAAGCAATCTGACTATGAGATAAATAAAGCTACATAATTTCCAAAATTAAAAAACTGATTCATGGTGGATGAAAAGCAGTATACCATCTCAAAAAATAAGAAAGACAAGCAAGTTCTACATAAAGATCTCTACAATAGTCAACATTTAGTGCATATAGTGTTTACTTAGCACAACTATTTGTTATAAATCCAACCACGTAGGTTCTACACAAAGTGAATCTTTGGGTGTGCTAGAAAATGATCATCTCCATCTCATTATGTGATCCCATACGCTAAAGCTTAAAGGGTGAAAGAATAAAAAATGATGTAATCCCATAGGCTAAAAGTTGAAGGCTGCAAAGAAAAAAGAATGGTATTTGGAAGCACTTCCTATATTGACCTTTCACATTCATTTTCTAACTTGTATATGAAGTAAAGAAGGTTTATGAATTTTGTTATCAAATTACAGTGGATGATTATTAAAATTATTCATAATTAAAAAAGAAAAACCTTTGAAACAAAACTTGCTTGATGTTCAGAGTGTTCATCAAATTCATATTTAAAGGAGTGAATGTTTTTTTATCATATAAATGGATTATAAAAAAGGTTGCTCCAAGAGGAAAATTCTGGCTGGAATCTGGTCAAAAAAATTCTAGAAATCTTATTGTTGAAGTGTTTAAATATTTTTGTTTTCAGCACGACATATATACAATTTTAAAAAGGTAAGAAAATTGCATTGTCCAATAATAACATGGATGAAGAGAGTGTCGTAAAGTGCACCAATCATAGAATAAAACCATGTATTTATTGTTTGAAATATGAAGCAAAAGAAAGGAGTTAAGATTCAGAATCATGAGCTGAGCTATTACTGGGCCTGGCGACCATAGAAAACCATCCTGGAACCTACATCTATAATCCCAATGGTCAACTAGTTGCAGAGCTATTCTCTTAGTCGAATCACTAAAAAATAAATATCTGCAAACATACCATTCAAGATCTTTTGATTAACATCTGACATTCAGTAATCGATAGAAATGGTCTAAAAATCACACTAGCTAGTAAGCAAGTGGAAAGAGTGGTATAAAATAGAAAAAAATATGTATTCTATGGAATTGATGGTCTGAAAATCCAACATGGGTCTTTTGTAAGCTCCTAAACACAACTGATCAAACACCATGTAATTACATTAATCCAAATAGAACATTATTACACAGAATAGACTCTGTGAGTAGTCTTTAACATAAAAAAAAAAAAAAAATAGTTGACTACAATGACATCATTTAGGTCCTTTTCATCTAGATTTGACAATTATTAGATAGAAAGATGCTATCAATGATGTCCTTAATTCCTAACAATATATCAGACGCTTATTGATAGGAAACAAGTGATTTCAGCATGCATTAAAAGGGGGCTTGTGCACTAACTTTAATTACCTACATCCTTCTTTCCAGTTGCCCTCATTCTCCTCTTCTTCGTTGGAAAAGCCAAGCCATACTCCTCTTCAATCTATCATTACAAAACCCTCCGACATCACACATATATTTATTACAAAATTGCAGTCCCACTTTCATAATTTTTTTATGAACAAGCTAATGCCTAAAAATAAACAATAAATTTGAGAGATTTAGAAAAGGATTGGCCTGAGGCTGTAACCTTGGGAATGAAGTTGAGGCCTACTTTGATATGCCCACAGTAAGCATGGTGGGCTAGAACCACATTGTAAGGTGTAGGAGGTAGACTCCGCGCCTCGAATAGTCCCTCTTGAAGATGGCAGAGGCACTACGTTGCTTTCGAACCACCCATTTTGAGAGTTGCCAGAGTCCTACAGGAAACATAAAACTGAATTAGGGTTTCCAAACTCTTTAACATGAAAAGCTAAACTTGGGTACATACCTCCGTCAGCAGAGGAAAGCAGTATACCATCTCAAAAAATAAGAAAGACAAGCAAGTTCTACATAAAGATCTCTACAATAGTCAACATTTAGTGCATATAGTGTTTATTTAGCATAACTATTTGTTATAAATCCAACCACGTAGGTTCTTCTCAAAGTGAATCTTTGGGTGTGCTAGAAAATGATCATCTCCATCACATTATGCGATCCCACATGCTAAATCTTAAAGGGTGAAAGAATAAAAAATGATGTAATCCCATAGGCTAAAAGTTGAAGGCTACAAAGAAAAAAAAAGGTATTTGGAAGCACTTCCTATATCTGACCTTTCAAATTCATTTTCTAACTTGTACATGAAGTAAAGAAGGTTTATGAATTTTGTTATAAAATTACAGTCGATGATTATTAAGATTATT
>APFE030597471.1:0-43469 GCA_000404065.3 Pinus taeda
ATTTATACATGCCGAAGCATCCAATACCATGGACCAAAAACCATAGGTAGGTTCGCCCAACCTAATATAGGGTCCAATTTTTTTTTTCCCGGGGCACTGCCCCGGACCCCGTAGAGGGGGCCTACCCTCCCCCCCTCTAACCCCCCAGTTCACTACGTAGGTTAGTTGTGGAAAGAATATAACATAACCCAACAAATAATACGTATCACTACTCAAAAGCTTGGTACAAGATGGGGTCATGGAGCTGCACTATCTACCTACAGATGAACAGCTAGCTTATAAATTGACTAAAGTGTTTCGAAACAAGAAGCTTGAGTACCTAAGAGGTAAGCTTGGTTTGGTGGACATCTCTTCCCTAATTGAGAGGGAGTGATGTTGGATAGTTCTTATCTTTATGGGTCATGCACTAGACTGGGACTAACCACCATAAGTATTAATGAAGGCCATAAAGAAAGAATGGAGTCCATAGGATTGGATAAGCATCTTAGATTGAGACTTCTCATGGATTGAATAATCCGAGGAAAGAAGTTGTTGATCGATACTCTTTGAAGAGTTTAAGGCATCATGGGAACATATTGGATGTACTGTGATGTCAAATGGTTCAATTGATCTGAATTGTAGGATCCTTCTTAACTTCTTGGTTAATTGTCCCAAGGTAACAATGTTTAAGAAATCGGTTGATGCATCTGCACATTAAAAATGCACAATTCTTATGTGATTTGTTGAACATATTCATTTAGGAGGTAGGTCCATATAATGTTGTCTAGGTCATAACATATAACATTGCAAATTATGTTGTTGCTGACATGTTGCTTATGGATAGGCATCCTAAGCACATTGTATTCACTTGATGTTAGAGGATACAGGGACGATTCCTTTTATAAGGGATATTATTGAATCATCCAAGACATAACAAAATTTATATATAAGCATACATCTATGCTTAGCTAGACACGAAGGTTCACCAATAACAAGGAGTTTGTGTCTTTCCATTACAAGGTTTGCCACTAGTTTCATATCTCTTCAATCTATGTTGGATTCTATGTGCAATGTGAATAACATGTTTCTTTTATTGATGTGGTGTGCTTCATATTTTTGTTGCAAGATGGAGGGAGAGGCCATATGCAAGCTAGTTTCATATCAAGAAAGTTTTGGGGCAGGAAGGGAGGAGGTGTGTGTCATTTCTGAACCCTTGGTAAAGGTTCTTCGATTGGTTGATGGAGATAATCTCACAATGGGTTACTTCTGTGAGGCATGGATAGGGCCAAAGAAGCCATCCATGCTTATTATGAGAACAAAGGGGATGATATGTTCGAGAAACAATAGTTGATATGGAGAGTGATTGACAAGCGATGGAAAAATACCCTCCATCACCCCATTAATGCTGCAAGGGTCTACCTCAACTCCACATTTTCTTACTCCCTTGGTTTCAAATTTGATGTCAAGGTGATGGATGGATTCCTCACTTGTGTTTAGAGTATGGTGCCATCTAAGGAGACATGTGAAGATATTTCTAAAGAAATTGAAACATATAGGTTGAGAGGTGGCACATTTATCTTTAGCATGGCTATTAAGGATAGGAAGACCAAAATGTCAGATAAGCTTTAATTTGTTTCAAATTTCATTGTCTCTTCATAATTTGCTTCAAGTTTCAAATTTTTTACTTTTAGATGCTTGGTGGACCAATTATGGTGGTAGAGTACCCAAGCTCCAAAAGCTTTATATTCAAGTGCTTATAGAAACATGTAGTTCCTCCAGATGCGAGCACAACTAGAATGTATTTGAAAAAATACACACCAAGAAGTGCTATAGGTTAAACATTTTCGAATTAATATTTTGAATTCATTATAAATTATAATTTATTACTTTTAATATTTAAAATTATAATTATTAATTATATAATTTATGACCCTCATACCTAACTTAGGGTCTGATATACCTTATATGACATGGTTTACGTACTACTACAATCTCCGATTATGGGTGGGGGCAACTTATTTATGTGGAAATGCACTTATCTAATGGTGTGGATACTTTAAGCTAAAAAAATTGAAATATATATATATATATATATATATATATATATTATATATATATAATATATATAATATTTTTTTTTTATGTCGTGATTTGTATTTTAATTCTTAATTTGGTTTTTTTTTTTTCTTTTTTCGGGCCCTTGTTGAGTTATTCGTGATGCTAACTTTTTCAACATTGATTGAACGTGGAATTTTGCATGAAACAAGTACCGATAGTTGACATTTGAGTAAATCTATAAGGAGATCAACCAAAAATACAATTAAAAATAATAGTTTTCTTCTTTTCCCTTTAAAAATATTTACCTTTGGGGATGACGTAGTCATCTTGAATCTCATTAGTTCTTTTACAGTTGATTTTGTTATTATATTTTTGTTTTGATGCCCATTTTTAACGTCAATATTCCCCTAATGTCAGAAGAAGGGGCCTGTAACTTGGAGTCTAAGTTCCATGTTGCATGGCAGGTTTAAATCTGCCAGTCCTAAACCCCACCTAAAAACCACAAGAACTTAGCTAAAATTACCCATGTACTTGGAGATGAGCCTAAAAGAGCCCTAATTTACCCTAAAATGATCCATAAATCCTAAAAATACCTGGAGAAATGCCTAGAAAATTTGGAGAAGATAGAAGTGTAAGAGGAGAAGAGTCCCAGTCACCTATTTCCACTAATTGTACACTTGTAAAAAAATCCTTCCCTATCCCAGCGTTTGTACACCTATAAGAAATCTTTACTTACAAAACAAATAAAAAATTAAAAAATATTAAATATAACCCAAAAAAAATCTAATCAAGAAATAAAAAATGGTATATCTACAAAGCGTATGCATTTTTTTTTTTCATTTTCCTTTGTAAGTGAAAATCTATACATACTTAACTTATAACACACAAAACAAAATTGTAGTTAAATCATATGTGCATATAATGCAACCTTCTAAGTATATTGTAATAATAGATGTGTGTATATATATATTCGCTCAATTGTCTGGATTCGTCACCCACCCAAAATGTACAATACAATGGACATATTCCAAGGACTACAAGACAATCGACATAAAGATACCCTGTCAAATGAGGGGGATACATGATAGATAAAAATCCACATCTATTCTTAATTTAGATTAAAATCCACAAAAAATTAGACATAATTTTGCTAGAAACGTCATGAATTTTTCAAGGCCACGACATTTAACACAAAGGGATGATATACTTAATGAATATTATACACAGACAAAACATGGTTGAACTTGGCCTCAAACCTTCAAAAACTCTCAGTTTTACGCCAATTGTAGAGATGGTCTTAGGTCAAAATGAGTGTGTTGCAAGTCTGGGGCAGGTTTTTCCTTAGTCCGCAATGGGGAATGAGTTGCCAGAAGCACATGGGCCTCATGTAGGGCAACACGTTAGTAAACCCTACTTTGTGGAAGGTAACAATGTGATTTTTTATTTTATTTTATTTTATTTTTTAATTTAATTTGTTTTTTGAGTTTAATTTATCTTTTACAATGTTATATATATATATATATATATATATATATATATATATATATATATATATAATTTTTTATTTTATTTTATTTTTTATTTACTTGGACCGAAAGGATGAGAAATTTTAGAGTACTTTCCTACATTTAGTGGATGGTAAACCAAATAAATCGTCAACCCTGATTATGGGGCCTTGCCCCACAAGAATCAAAGTTTTGGTTGACTTTTGCTGACTGGGCAGGCTTAATGGAGACAAAATTTAGAATTTCTTCGGTAGACGGAATCCGACCAAAACCGGCCAGATTCTGGGCAAAATTGTTGCCTTGTTAAAATGTCTCCTTCGGTCCAAATTCCGGATTTTCAAAAACGACATATTGTTTTAAAAAACAATAATTATTTAAAAAAAGGGGTGGCGGGCCACCAACCCTGCCACCCCAATCTTTATCACATGTAATATTATGGAGGGGGGGTCCACTACCCCCAGCCCCTCCCCCTGTACCACGGGAACCATTACACAATGCAAATAAGAGGGTGGTGGGCCGACCCTTGGGGCATGGACCCAACCCCCATTAAACAAACACCGCCACTTTAAAAGGATACGGACCCCGTTGGAGCCTGCGACAGGTGAGGTGGGTGGGCCCAACCTGACCCACTTTTTAAATTTAATATTTGGTTATGTAAAATGGGAGGGGGCGGGGTTTGACCACCCGACCCCTTCCATAACAAATGGATCTCTAAGCACTCAACCCAACGAGATTTTTGTAAACTCTGCCCAAAAATTTATAAATAAAATCATTTTTGTCAGTGTGCCGGGCAAGCATGGAGGAGCAAGGAGCGCGCACGGAAACTGAGGTATAATTTTTAATTATTTTTTATTGCAGGGTGGAACCATGAACCTGAGAAAAAAACAGGCGGAACCAGGATTGGGCGAAATTCTCAGGAGGGTGAAATTTTTGCAGTGTCCAAATTGGAAAATTTTTATGTTGATCTTACACTTCTTAGCGACACGAACCTGATGGTGCACTTAGTTTCCTGATCTGAGCAGCAGATTTACAGAGGACCCGAAGGAGGGAATCTTTGAGGAATCTAGGGGGAATCTAAAAGATTCCTTAAGCCCCAGATTTTCACTTTCTCAGAATTCAAAAATTTGACAGTCGATTTTGCACTATTCGACGCCATGAATCTGATGGTTCATTTAGATTTTCCATTTTCTCATTTCATTTTCTGGCCACTTTTCTAAGTGGAGTGCAGGTGTCAGCATTTGACGTGCGAGCAGTCATTCCATGAGATTCGATGCCGCCAGATTGATGGTACGGCCAGCTTCAACAGTTTGACATCCTTTTCTTCAGATGGCCTCAGGGTGTGAGGTTTATGCAGTGTGTTCATGTACTTATTTTGCTATGCATTGTGCTGCAAAGATCCCTATTTGATGTTTGATGTGGGATCTTGTTTCTTACTTGTGTTCATGATTCTTGCTTGATCTGATGCAGAATCATTTGTGGGATGTACTTGTTGTCATGATTCATCATGTTTTATTTGAGATCCCTTTGTTGTCATGTTGATGGGATACTCATGTTGTCGCCATGTATGTTTGCATTGAGATCCCTTTTATGCCATGTTGGCGGGATGCTCATTATCATCATGCATGAGTTTAGGTCATACTGATAGGAGTCCTTTTTGAATGAGAGTTCCTACAACCGAACATCTCTTGGAGCCACCCCTGCGTGAGGGCATTTTCCTTGTATGACAGCGACGTCACCTCTTATGTACATCATCACTATTGACAACACTTAATGTAGTGACCTACACCATCTTGACACCGGGGCCCAGAGATGTAGTCCCTCCTGGAGGAACTCCATTATCAACACCTTGTTATTTTATGCTGCTGATGATTGTCATGTTTCTTCTTCTTTACAGTATGCACATGTATTCATTTATGTTCTTTTAAAAATTCAATTTAACACATCACCAAAGTAAAAGGTCTTGGAAGGGTCCTTTGTCACACATGGACCCGGATCAAGTGGTATTAGAGTGGTCTTTGTGTGGATGTGAATTGCAAGAGTGAACAATGGAACATGCAGTGACATAGGATGAAAAAGCGATGTACGAGACCATGCTCAAAATTTCCAAAAGGGTGGAAATAATGTATGAAGCTCTACAAAAAGAGACAGAGTAAAAAGAGCGATTACAACTTCATTTGCAAGCCATGGAAGAAGCCTTGGAAGAACTGAAGCACAACAACCAAAGTCTTCAAATAGATATCGCTGAATTGAAGATGCTTCTACACGAAGAGAAAGAGGAGAAACATCATTTTCTACAACAACTGCAAGCTAAGGATGAGGCCTTGGAAAAACTGCAGTGTGACCCATTTGAGGTAAAAAGTAATTCTTCGAATTCATGTATGTTTCCTAATGATGATTTTGCTGTTTTTGAAAATCATACCATAGGAATTAGCTCCAAACTGTTGAAGAAAATGGGTTATGAAGGAAAAGGCTTGGGAATTAATGACCAAGGCATTATCAACCCCATCAAAGTAGAATAATTAACCCGTCAGGTAGGACTTGGGTATGTTAGAAAGGAAGTTGGGGAATGCACAGAGACAACTAGTGAACCACCAACAACAGATGATGAGAGGCCCTCATCAGTTCTTTCCAAATTGACAAAGGAGGTAAAAGATGTTGATTTCCTTTCGGTTTCGTCTTCACATAGTATGATTTTTGTTGGAGATTTAGAGATCCCAATTACAGGGACAAACATGAGGCTCCTTACGAGGACGAGGCACGAGGAGGAAAAAGAATTTGGTGTTAATAACCAAGGCATAACTCCACCATTGGAGGTTGTGAAGAGACCTCAATTTTCAGGCTTGAGATACACTGAGGTAGAATTCTCGAAGGTGTCAGATGCTTCCAAGACATTGTTGAAATCGTCAAGGAAAGAAAATGATGGGAACATGTCCCCATCATCCCATGGCAGTGCCCATTGCAAGGAAAGAGCTACGACAAGCTCTCAGCGCCATACTGACACCAGAGTTAGCAAGAAAAGGTATAACCACTCTCAAAATTCGAATGTTCATTTCGATTATAATCATGTTGTTAATGATGAATGTAAAACATGGCATCGAAAAACATGTACCTTTTGTGGATTACAGAACCATACATTTTCTAAGTGTTGGAAAAGAATGGCAACACACAAAAGGATGAGGCATGAAAGACCCTCTCAACAGTAGGTAAAGAAACATGGTAAGCAGATTTGGAGGAAGAAAATGTATTGCAGTAATTGCGACAAAGGTGGCCATCAAAGGGCCACTTGTTGAAGGCTCCATCTACAGCAACGCCTTAAAGACAAAGTGTCAGTGCATGAACCAGGTGAAGCAGAAATTCGACAAGAAAAACTACCACAGGGGAATGACCCATTCACCTTGATAAGTGAAAATGGTTTCTAGATATGTTAGCATGTCATAGTCATGCTTTTGTAAATCATTTGTTGCATTTTAAAATGTAAAAGTGATGATGTGTTTTCCATCACTTGTTCAGCAACAATGATGTCTGGTCTTATTTTGTGTTGCATGATAAACTGTGAAAGTGATGTCGTGTTTCCATCACTTGTCAAAGAAACGATAGTGTTTGGCCTTATCTTTGTAAATCATGTGTTGCAGTGATGATGTGTTTTCCATCACTTGTTGAAGCAACAATTATATTTCGGCCTTGTTGTCGTAGCTGGGGTATTGTGTCCATATTGATGTAAACTTGACCACCGAGTATGTGTTATAAACTCATGGAAAGTATGGGATGCTTGGGTCATTAGTTGGTCATGAAAGTCAAGCATGTAATTTGCAAAACAATGTACTACAGGTTGCAGAGGTTGCAGGTTTCGGCTCATGCTTAAGGCTCCGAAGAAAAAAGGTGAAGGAGATGGAAGCGAGGCCTTTCAGGACGCTTGTGATGCAGACAAGGTACATAAAAGTTGCAGATTATTTTTCATGCTTTTGGAGGACCAAAATCTCCTCAGTGGGGAGGATTGATCCAGGTGGCTCCAAAGACACGCACAGGACAAAAAGGGCTTATGGGAGCTTGAAAATCAAAGTGATAATATGCTTTAGAACTAGGACCAAAACATAGATCTCGTCGCCCTGATCGTAGCGGTGCAAACGGTTCATCAATCTGAGCTCGTATGAGGGAGTACGAGCCAGTAAAAGTTTTGGTTGACTTTTGCTGACTCGGTAGGCTTAATGGAGACACTATTTAGAATTTTTCCAGTGGACAGAATTTGGCCAACTCTAGCCGGATTCCAGGCAAAATTGTCGCCTTGTTAAAAAGTCTCCTTTGGTCCAAATTCCGGATTTTAAAAAACGACATATTGTTTTAAAAAACAATAATTATTAAAAAAAAGGGGTGGCAGGCCACCAACCCCGCCACCCCAATCTTTATCACATGTAATATTATGGAGGGGCGAGCCACTACCCCCTCCCCCTCCCCCCATACCACGTGACCCGTTACACAGTTCAGAAGAGAGGGTGGTGGGCCGACCCTTGGGGCACGAACCCAACCCCTATTAAACAAACACTTTCACGTTAAAAGGATACGGACCCCATTGGAGCCAGCGACAGGTGAGGTGGGCGGGCCCAACCTGACCCCCTTTTTAAATTTAATATTTGGTTTTGTAACATAGGAGGGGGCGGGGTTTGACTACCAGACCCCCTCCATAACAAATGGATCTCTAACCACTCCGCCCAATGGGATTTTTGTGAACTCCGCCCGAAAATTTATAAATAAACTCATTTTGTCAATGCATCGGGAAAACATGGAGGAGAAAGGATGCTGCATGGAAACTGAGGCATAATTTTTAATTAATTTTTATTGCAAGGTTGAACCATGAACTTAAGAAAAACACAGGAGGAACCATGATTGGGCGAAATTCTCAGGAGGGTGAAATTTTTACAGTGTCCAAATTGGAAAAATTTTATGTCGATCTTACACATCTCAGCAACACGAACCTGATGGCGCAATAAATTTCCGGATATGAGCAACAGATTTGTAGAAGACCCGGAGGAGAGAATCTTTGAGGAATCTAGGGGGAATCTAAAAGATTCCTTAAGCCCCATATTTTCACTTTCTCAGAATTCAGAAATTTGACAGTCAATTTTGCACTATTCGACGCCACAAATCTGAAGGTGCATTCAGATTTGCTATTTTCTCATTTCATTTTTCGGCCACTTTTCTAAGTGGAGTGTAGGGGTCAACATTCATCGTGCGAGCAGTCATTCCATGAGATTAGATGCCGCCAGATTGATGGTACGACCAACTTCAGCAGTTTGACATCCTTTTCTTCAAATGGCCTCAGGATGTGAGGTATATGCAGTGTGTTCATGTACTTCTTTTGCTATGCATTGTGCTGCACAAATCCCTATTTTATGTTTGATGTGGGATCTTGTTTCTTACTTGTTTTCATGATTCCTTCTTGATGTGATCCGAAATCATTTGTGGGATGTACTTTTTGTCATGATTCATCATGTTTTATTTGAGATCCCTTTGTTGTCATGTTGATGGGATACTCATGTTGTCGCCATGTATGTTTGCATTGAGATCCCTTTTATGCCATGTTGGCGGGATGCTCATTATCATCATGCACGAGTTTAGGTTATACTGATAGGATTCCTTTTTGAATGAGAGTTCCTGCAGCAGAACATCTCTTGAAACCACTCCTGAGTGAGGGCATTTTCCTTGTATGATAGACGTCACCTCTTATACACATCATCACTATTGACAACACTTAATGTAGCAGCCTACACCATCTTGACACCGGGGCCCGGAGATGTAGTCCCTCCTGGACGAACTCCGTTATCAACGCCTTGTTATTTTATGTTGCTGATGATTGTCACGTTTCTTCTTCTTTACAATATGCACATGTATTCATTTATGTTCTTTTAAAAATGCAATTTAACACATCACCAAAGTAAAAGGTCTTGGAAGGGTCCTTTCTCACACCCGAACCCAGATCACTCGAAGCAATACCAAGATTCACCACCTTCCCAAGAAGTCCATAATCCACTGCAAGGTTAAATCTACATCTAATGTCTAGTGCTATAATCCCATGCCACTTGTCCTCTCATTGAATAGTTACCAACTCATTGTTCTAGGGTGCACTCTCAATGTGCATCTGATTTCATCTGGCAATAATGATGACCAAAACAAATCCATCCCTAGCCTTCCCTTCTCAGCTATATAGTCCCTTGGGTAATTTGGTCACCCCCTTCCATTCAATCATTCACCTTAAAAGTTCCCCGACATCCATGATATGGTGTGGACATGACCAAAGTTAAGTTCTTTCATTGTCATGAGCTGGGCCATTTTGCTACAAATTGTCCACTCAAGAAGTCCAAGAAGAAGTCCTCAGGAGGAGCGACAAGTAAGGCTTTGGCCTCTCAATTTGAATTGGAATTTTCCCTCATTGCATACATGGTTTCATCATTGATGGGAAGTGTATGGTACTTAGACAGTGGAGCTTCATTCCACATGACTGGCGAAAAAAAGTTATTCAGTGACCTGCAGGACAAAGATCTCCAGATGCATGTTGAGATGGGTGACAACAAGAAGTATAGTGTTACTAGATTGGGCACGATTATTTTTCAGAGGGAGCATGGGGCTCCACTCACCTTGAAGAATGTTATGTATGTGCATGGGATGAAGAAGAACTTGGTAACCATTTCCATGCTTGAGGATAGAGGTTATGATGTGATCTTCTTGAAAGGAAAGATGTTCCTTCGACACATAGCCACGGGTCAAGTAAAGAAGATAGGGATTTGGGTGAAGAATATCTATAAGCTGGAGGTAGAGGACTGTGCTGCTTTGAGTACAAAATAAGAAAGGGTGTAGAGTCGAGACGTTGGTGAGTTGTGGCACAGACGATTAGGCCACTTGCGTCATGGGGCTTTGAAGATATTACAACAGATCTCTACCAGTCTTCCCAAAGGTATGCTTGAGCAAGTTGATACATGCAAGGGGTGTACTTTGGGAAAATACCCCAAGTCTTTCTTTCACGACAGAGACAGTCGAGCAGAGGCTATTCTAGAGAGAGTCCATTCAGATGTGTGTGGACCATTCTCGATAGCATCCACGAGCAAACACATGTATTATGTTATATTTTTTGATGACTGTTCTCGTAAATGCTGAATATTTTTCATGCAGAAAAAGGATCAAACCTTCACAAAGTTTTGTGAGTTTAAAGCATTGATGGAGAAAGAGTCGTGCAAGAAGGTTAAAGCTCTACAAAGTGATAACGGTGGTGAGTATGTCTCAAATGAGTTTAAGAACTTCTGTGCAACGAAAGGGATTAAAATGGAGTTGATGACACCCCATAACCCTCAGCAGAATGGGGTGGCCAAGAGGAAGAACATAAGCATAGTAGGGGCAGCAAGGGCGATGTTGCATGATCAGGGCCTACCACTACACTTGTAGGATAAGGCATGCAACACAATAGTTTATGTTCAGAACTGTAGCCCACATTGAATACTTGAGATGAAGACACTTGAGGAGGCTTACTCCGATAAGAGGCTGGATGTTCGTCACTTTAGGATTTTTGGGTCATCGGTATATTGTCATGTGACCAAAGATGAATAGAAGAAGCTTGAGCCTACAACAAAGTTGGGGATATTTGTGGGGTACATTGATACACCTCACAACTATCAGGTGTACTTGCAGACTAATAGGATGACAATGGTTCGTAGGGATGTCAGATTCGATGAGGAGAAGGCCATGCGATTTTCTCTTGAGAGGGAGCTTGAGCTACATGTGGATGAGGAGCTTTTAGCTCCTAAGGTTGGGGAGCCTCAGATTGATGTGGATCAACCACATGCATAGGATCCGAGAGTGGAGACATCAACTCAGGCAAAGTCTTCGAGAGAGGGAATAAATCGCACCAAAGAGGCTGACATATTGTTGGATGATGCACAAGAGAATGTGGGAGAACCCACTTCTCAGCGCAAGCAGAGGAGGTCACCTGAGAGGTACACTGGATACATGCCTCTTATGGGTGAATGTGTTGTGACAGAGCCATCTTCCTTTAAGGAAGCAGTGCAGCAACCGTTTTGGGTTGATGCCACGGTGGAGGAGTATGACTCCATAGTTCGTAACAATGTTTGGGATGTGGTCCCGAGACCAGAAGACAAGTCAGTGGTGAGCTCCCATTGGCTTTACAAGGTAAAGCAAGCTGCAGATGGTAGTTTGGAGAAGCATAAGGTTAGATTTTTGGCTCGTGGCTTTTCACAGGGAGAGGGGATTAACTATGATGAGACCTTTGCTCCTGTTGCAAGGTACTTGTTGATCATATCTATATTGGCACTATTAACACAGATGGGTTGGAAGATACATCAGATGGATGTGAAGACAACCTTTCACATGATTGAGGAAGAGGTGTACATAGAGAAGCCAGAAGGTTTCAAGACCTTTGACCGTGAGTTGCATGTGTGCCGGCTCAAGAGAGTGTTGTATGGGCTGAAGAAAGCACCCCATGCTTGGTACACTAGGACAAATATATACTTCACTGTGTTGGGCTTCATGAAGAGTGAAGCAGATGGGAACCTGTACCACATAGTGGTGGAAGGTAAGTTGTTAATCATTGTACTTTATGTTGATGATCTCATATTGACAGGTGATGATCCACTGATCAAGTCTTGCAAGGAGGACCTTGCAAGAGAGTTTGAGATGAAGGACATGGGGCTCATGCACTACTTTCTTTGCATGGAGGTATGGAATGGTGATGGGGAGTTGTTTGTGTCTCAGGGAAAGTATGCCAATGAGATACTCAGGAGATTCCGCATGGAGAGTAGCAAACCCATGGAGACTCCTCTAGCAGGTAACTAGAGAAAGGAGGATGCTACTTCAGGGGAAGTATGGGAAGCTACTGTTTACAGGCAACTTGTGGGTTCACTTATGTGCTTGGTGAACACATGTTTGGATATGTGCTATGCAGTTAACCAACTTAGTCAAGCAATGGTTAGGCCTACCAAGCTGTATTGGAAAGAAACAAAGCATGTATTGGGATACCTTAGGGGCACTTCTTAGTATGGATTATGGTACGACGAACAGAGGGAGTGAAGCTTCAAGGCTTCACCGATGCAGATTGGGCAGGGATTCCATCCGACCAAAAGAGCACATCAAGAGGGATGTTTAATATTGGGTTAGCTAGAGTTCCTTGGTACAACAAGAAACAAAGATCGGTTGCACTCAGTTTGACAGAGGCAGAGTACATGGTTGCAAGTCAGGCAACATGTGAGGCCATCTGGATGAGGAAGATCCTGGTTGGTTTGTTTGGTCAATAGATGGATCCAACTATGATTTATTGCAATAATCAAAGTTGTATCAAACTCTATGAAAATCCAATTTTTCATGATCGGTCCAAGCATATTGATATTAGATATCATCATCTTAGAGATTGTGTATTAACGCAGATTATGTTGTTAGATTACATTCCCACAGAGGAGAAAGATGCTGGAATTTTGTAAATTCGAGTTTCACAGAGACAAGATTAGGATAGATGATAATCCCTTTCTTGTTGAGAGGGAGTGTTGAGAAATGACAACAAGAAATTCCAGTTTAATTTGTCCTTGAATTAAACTGAGAATTAAATTTGAATTCTATTCTCAGAGCAACTTGTAAATAGTTAATTAGGTTTAATTTACTTAATTAGCTTAGGAATTTCGAGTTGGAAGTCTTTCTGAAGTCATGTATATGTTCTCCCTAAGTTTTAGGGGTCCAATATGAGTTTAAATTGACTTGGAAATTAGATCACTCAATTTACTGAGTTAAGTTCAGTTAAATTAGTTCCAAACTGTTTGTGGAACTAATAGAGAGTTTACAGTCAGTTGGTGCACTAGTGCATCCACAAGTGTCACTCTAGTTGACTAAAGATTCCCTCATCAAAAACACATGCATGTCGATTCTAAGAAAGACCCATTTGAGACTAGAGTGCAGGGACAATGTACTATTAGTTGTATTATTTACTAGAGTGTAAATATCATGCATGCATCAGAGATTGATCCTATGTTTGGAATGTACAATTTTGGAAGCATGAATTCCCTTTAAATACGGGCTATTCATACTAGGAATTACACGAGAGATTAGGGGCTTGGAGAGCCACATAATTGGTTACGTGTTGGCCAATAGCTAGCTTGTGAGATGAGAGAGTTGAGCATACTTGTGCGGAATTGTTCTGGTGAGAACAAGCTTTGTAACTTCACTCATATTTATGATATATGCAATACAGATAGCAAGGTTTTGAGCTGTGGTGTTCCATAGGAAAACTTATTGTGTTATGTTCCATTGATTTATCTTCTTCTTTTTCATATTGTTTTCATCGATATATTGGCTTCCACTGGTTGAAAGTAGAAGTAGATTCTTGTCATGTGCTTTAGTACATTGCATGAGCTTGTGAATCTACAAGATTTTCTATATGTACACAATACCACATGTACACAACACCACATGCACGACATGTACACGACACCACATGTACACAAAGCTACATGCACGACATGCACACGATACCACCTGTACACAACACCATATGTGAAACATGTACACAACACCACGTGCACACAAAACCACATGTACAATCATGCACACAACACCATATGTACATAGCACCATATGTACAACTTGCACACAACATTATATGTACATAGCACTGCATATACAACATGTACATATCATCATATGTACACATAACTGCATATCCAACATGCGCACAATGCCATATGCACACAACATCGCATATCCAACATGTACATAGGACCATCTATACCCATCACCACATATGTAATATACACACAACACCATATATACAATAGGAATACAACATCATATGTACACAATACTACATATACAACATTACACATCACCATTGGTACAATCATTGGATATACAACATGCATAACATATACACAACAATAGCACTACACATCCAAAACCATATTACCTCTACCAAGTAACCTTGCTTCTAGTGTCTCTCCACCATCCATGCTTATCTTAGCATGCCACAAAGCACATTGTTTTCATTCCACTGATGTATCCTTCAAAGTTACCTGTAATAACATAACCATAGGCATAATACAAGCATACAATATCAATTCTTATCCACATGATACTCACCTCGTATATTTTTCATGACTACTCTTCCCACTTGATTCCTTATAAACCAGGAACCTCTTCATGCCATTCACCTGCATAAGCAATCATTCATCCACAAGAATGATCCCTGGTGACCCTGTCAGACAACAAAATACATACGTACATGTATACATATAAACATCAACATAAAACAATCATGCTTCCTAATGACCTTGTTAGATAACAATGCACATACATACATATATGCATATAAATATTAGCATAAAAGAATCATGATCACAACATAATTACTATATATCATAAGGTCAAGGTTAAAAAAATCTCTTTGTCTGTTCACAACATGCACAACATTGAGAACAACAATTCCCAACATAGCCTAGGCATATAATGCCTCAAAGCTATTTACTTTACCTTTCCTGATTATTTTTCTCATGACTGTCTTGCCACAGACCATTTACACCAATATATCCAACCAATCCAACCAAATGTCATACTCTTACATTTAGCTGCCCTTATACACGCACCAAATTCATCCGAGTCTTATATTTCCTGCTGGATTTCATTCAGCTTCTCCCGATCTCCATTGAATTTCCTCTTTCCCAACCAATTCCCAAGACTCAAAAATTAAAAGGAAAGCACAAGAAATAAACAAGGAGAATACCATGAAAACCAATAACAACACGACACGAAAACCAAGTGGCAAGGCCTTGCACTGGACATAAACAAACCCACAAATCAAGCTCAAAAAATCATAAAAGACCAAAAGCACAAGGCTAGCAACAGACACCATGACTCCATCCCCATGGTTCCCAGTGCTTCCAAAGGAAAGCTCAACTTAAGCCTTCTTCAAGATTTCACGATAGTCTCTTTTGCCATGCAATCCCCTGCATCATACTTCCATAAACACATAACTGTCTGTGCATAAGTGAACATAACAACATACTAGTTACCTTACCTTGTCATACTAATGCCAAGCATGTTACCATGCAATTGCTCACACATATCAACTACATGTTCCAAATATCAAGACAATCATATCTATCAATTTGAAATAAACCTTTACCAAGACTAACAATCATGTCATAATCCATAGTAAACTCATAGTCATTAGACATAATGCTACAACTGTCACCTATTACACTCAAGTACATGTCAGCTATCTCAACACACACGTGTGAGTAAAACCATGTTAAAACAATATTATTTCTTGATGCAATCTTATAGACACATACTCATATCATGAGGTTAATCAAACATTCAACAACAAATAGACGACATAATAGACACCAACACTTAAACACCAATAGACAACATAATCAAACATTCAAGCACAAGGTAGACGACATAAGCAAACTCATACCTTAATGTATCTCAAGGGATACTATCTTGTCTGCACAATCAATCTAGTTAGCACGATATAACTTCACAACACATCAAATCAAACATAAATAAGGCCATGTTATCCATAATAGTCACTAGCTAACATGTTCACATCACAAACTCATAAACAATTATCATTCATACATAATAATCACATCTACACAGTCAGTCTAGATTAGTATGACATAATATCACAACATATTAACTCATACCTGAATGTCATAACCCTAACCATTTGCATAGACCGATCCAAATTAGTATGATACATATAACATCAAGATCTTAATGTAATAACCCTAATAATCAAGTTAACTCACATATAATGACAATAAGTTAACATATAACATGCTCATGAACAACATGTAACATAATCATCGAGCTAACTACAATTTAACATATAACATATTCATCAATGACATATAACATAATCATCAAGTTAACTAACAGAAAATAACAACAACAATGCATACAACCATAGGTTACTATAATTCATGACTATCCGACACACATGTATATGACTACACTAATCAACTAGCATATATCATGTATGTAACCATAACATCAATAGAATGAAAGGCATTTACATAACCATAATGTATATAACAATCCTTAACCTACATACTTGCATTCCCAACATACAAACTTGTATGACGACATGCTCCTGCCTCGAGGTCCAATGCTGAAACTTCACTTTGATGGTCTGCATCTCCTGCTTTACCTCATTCAACACTTTAGCATCATAACATACCAATAGCCTCATGATGACCTAATTGCATAAAATGACCTCATGATGCATGCCTAACCTACCATACATGCATAAACATAACCATGACAATGCATGCATAACAACATATATACCCCGCATGCATAACAAATGCATATACAATCATACACTCATGGAAACACATCCCACAACAACACCATCAACCTTCGCATGGCGACATCACTCCAATCGTGATCAACACCATGCAAATGCAACAAGCACATGGACTACAAGCATAAGGAACACATATGCAACTGACATGAATGCATGAACAACACACCAACCATCCAGTTTGAGGCGTGAACCATGCTTTGCTACCACTCTATAACACCCTCCTCCCACATCTGCCCAAGTAACTGACCAACCGGGGAAACATGTGACAAGAAGTTACTATGATATGATTTAACCTCCTAATTCACCTTAAGGATGTGTACCTATTAATTTTATGTATGTTTTATGCGAGAGAAATTTATTTAAATTTTCACAGTTAGCAATCAAATCAGCATTAAATTAAACTGCAGATAGAACATAAATATAAATCATAGAAGAAAAGCCAAGACAATAGGACACAAGATGTGGCACCAGCTAGGGACAAACCCCACAATGTGGGAAACCCTTCATCAATTCTTCTTTTATGTTCAGCAGAGAAAGAGAGAGAGAGAGAGATAGTACATTTACAATAGAAGTCAACAATTTGACTTTTGATATTTGCATGAGATCAGTTGAAGACATATAGCTTCAACTGATTCTCTAAGGTGATTCCTTCACCTATCATAGTGCTACCTCTCATTCATTTGCAACACATAACCATGTGACACTATGCTATACTGTCACATGTGTTGAACCTTGATAACTGAGCTGCTCTCATCTTCATGCTACTCATCATGTTGCATCTTCCATTGTCTTATTCATCATCAAGCTGCCCATGCTCATGATCTCATTCATCATCATCTTGCCCATGCTCATATCATCATGCATCATTATGCTGCCCATGCTCATATCATCATGTTGCTCATAATGCTGCCCATACATCATGCAACTCATGATCTCATACATCATTATGCTGCCCATGATCATATCATCATGCATCATTATGTTTCCCATGCTCATATCATCATGATGCTCATAATGCTGCCCATACATCATGCTGCTCATGATCTCATACATCATTATGCTGCCCATGCTCATATCATCATGCTGCTCATAATGCTACCCATACATCATGCTGCTCATGATCTCATACATCATTATGCTGCCCATGCTCATATCATCATGCTACTCATAAAGCTGCCCATACATCATGCTGCTCATGATCTCGTACATCATTATGCTGCTTATGATCTCATACAACATGTTGCCTTTGTTATCCTTCTGTTGCTTCATTATTTAGTTCATATACATATTAGACTTAGTTGCTTGCTATGGTTTGCAACCTAGCAAAGCAGCTAGGCTATAGTTCCAGAGTCCTCTACACAAACATGCTGTCATCCGCTTCCTTGCACACAGTCCTATCATGCCCAAACAGTCCTTGAATAGGCTACGCTGTCACCTACAACAATGTGATAACAGGTCTCTTAGGGATGCGTATTAACAATAGCTCTAATACCTTTTCATGACAACGTTTGAAGCTTCTTCAGGCAACATATAGGTCTGCGTATAAATCTTCTTGAGTGTGGCGGATTAGGGCTCCTCAACAACGGATAGATGTGGTCTCTTGTGACTGCGTTTAGCCCTCCTCTGTACAGCGTATTCAACTGTGGATATAGGGCTATATGAAGACCTTCTATAGTTGCGTAGTAGAACCTGTGGTAGGGCTCCTTCCTACTGCGTCTATTCCTCTTTGTGAATGTGGAATAGACAGCGAGTTTAGGCCATTAATTAGTCTTTACCTTACAACGTTTAGGGCGTCACGTGGTTGTAGTTTAGGGCTGCGTATAAGGCCTTCATCACTGTGTTTAGGGTAGGTAAGATCTCCCTTAACTACGACTGGAATCCTCTCCCTTCATCTACGTCTTAATGTCTCTCATGACTGTAATTTAGGGCTTCACTCGTAGGCCAGCGTATAACCCTTGGTGTCTCTCTCCTGCACCAAACACCCAAGACGTGGAGAGGAGGAGATCACACCAAGAATAGTTGTCCAAATGACTTCAAGTCCTTACCAATTTATACTAAAACGTAGATGATGAATAGGCATGACTATTGGGCTTCTAAGCCTACTCAAGTTGCTGGTCGGCTTGATAATAATTCCATAATCAAAATAAATTCATATCTCCATAAATACTGATCGGAATCGGATGATATTTAGATCAATCCTACACCTCTCGATGAGAGGGACCCAATAAAAATATCAGCTACCATAAATAAGCAAACCCACATGGAGTTTGGCCATAGTTTCCAATTTTAACACTCCCTCTCAACTAGGGAGAACTCCATCTGCTGATCCATATGTCTGACTGTACTGTCTCTGCCATCATTGCCCTGCACTGCTCTCCTCAGCTTTATTCAGCTTTGCTAGCTTTGCTCAGCTCTATTGGCTCTACTCAGCTCTGTTGGCTCTGCTCAGCTCTGCTGGCTCTGCTCTGCTCTACTGGCTCTACTATGCTCTGCTCAGCTCTACTGGTTTTGCTCTGCTCAGCTTAGCTCTGCTGACTCTGCTCTGCTCTGCTGAACCATGAAGAAAAAGAATTGATCGAGAATGTCTCATACCATTCTCTACTGACCTGAAGTTAGTCTCAGAGTGTGTACCACTGGTCTGAGACTAGTCTCAACCGAACCAAAGTCGGCGTCATAGTGGGTACCACTGGTCCCAGACCAGTATCATCAATATCAGAGTGTGTACCATTGGTCCGAGACCAGTCTCAACCGACCCGAAGTTAGCGTCATAGTATGTACCACTCTCACTAGTCCCAGACCAGTCCTCCACTAACCCAAAGTCAGTCTCAGAGTATGTACCACTAGTCCTAGACCAGTCTCAACCGACCCGAAGTCAGCGTCATAGTAGGTGCAACTCCTACAACTGGTCCCAGACTAGTATCATTGATCCCATATCAATGAAGATCATCCTAGCATAGGGAGTACGTAGATACAACAATGCGTCCATCAGTACTACTATGGTCCCTATCCTCATTTCCTTGCTCATTGATCAGATTAGAGGTACTTCCCATGAGTCCCAGACTACATGGGTAGGATGCCTTTACAGGAGAACTTAATCAATCTTGTCCTCACAGGAGAACTAATCATCCTGCTACACAATCACCATGGAGAACACATCATCCAGGCCTCACAGGAGAGATAATCATCCTGCTACATAATCGTCATGGAGAACACATCATCCAGACCTCACAAGAGAACTAATCATCCTGCTACATAATCGTCATGGAGAACAAATCATCCAGACCTCACAGTAGAAGTAATCATCCTGTTACATAGTGGTATCCAAACAACTCACTGAATAGATTTTGTAACCAGACTGCCTCTCATGTAGCCATGCTAGCAGCAATATACTCTGCCTTGGCGGTGCTCAAAGCCACTGACTTCTGCTTCCTGCTCAACCAGGATATCGAAGCAGATCCCAAGGAGAACCAACACTAAGAAGTGCTATAGTGATCCTCCACACTGCCTGCCCACTCAACATTTGAAATATTTCTGGCAGTGTATCTCAATCCATGAGAGGTTGTGCCCTGAAGATATCTTAGAAGATTATAGGCACCAATCCAGTGAAGCTCAACCAGATATGAGCTCACCATACTAACTACAAAACATATGTCAGGATGGAGGTTCACCAAGAACGTCAACGCAAATGAGTTTATGAAACTCAAAGGCATTTCCCAAATCTGGTCTGACATCACTACCATATAACTTTTGAAAGTTAAGATCCTCGAGGTAGTCACAAGCTTGCAGTTTATCTTTCCACATTCGGAATCCAACTCCCTCTATCTCCTACAAATGAGAGGGTCTGCACATGTCAGACATGGGTGCCGGTATGAGAGGTCTATCAGCCACAACCTTTGAATAATGGTTTGGATAAGTTTCACTCCTAGTGAATCTCAACTTCATCAGACAGCTATTGATCCTCTCATACTACGCCCGAGGTGTTTTGCTTCAAGCCATAGGGGGCTTTCTTCCACTTGTATACATGAGATTCCCGATCATGAATTTCAAACTCCTCAGGTTGTTCCAAACCTGTGGACCTGCTGCATGAGGGGAATGTTCCTCCTCATAAGATTTTCCTTTGGTACATTTCAGACATGTACCTTCATGCTCTTTTTGAATTCAGGCATCCCTTTCCATCGATGAGCACCACCCTGTAACCTTTGACTTCCATTGCTAAAATGGACACCAGGTTCTTCTTGCGATCAAGTACATAAAAGAGATTATGTAAATGAATTGAGTTATCCCCATTCAGTTGAGGGATAACATTCCCAACATCCTTTCCAGGATAGGTGGCATCGGCTCCAAGTATAATCCCATGATTATCTATCCGATGAAGTGCCTGGGGTTCCTTACTTTCTTTGAAGAGTTGACCATTTCTCCTTGATGAATTGTATTACCTGTCATTATCTTGACCCTGGAATGATTTGTTTATGGTTATCAAGAGAAGTGTCTCTACCATTTAGACACTCCTTCGCATAATGACAGAACTTATTGTAACCAATGCATCTGTCTTTCCTTCCACCCTTAGATCCGAACTTCCCAATGAAGTGATCTTTAGGTAGGCCATCAAAACCTTCCGCTATGCCATTTTGATAATATTCTCTACTTCGACTTCACCCTGGGTGAATTATGAGGAACCCATTGATCCTTTTGTCTTGTCCCAACTATCTTTGGTGATTGCTCTTTCACTCTTGCTTGGGCATTGTCATTGATCCTTTTGTCTCGTCCCAACTATCTTTGGTGATTTCTCTTTCACTCTTGCTTGGGCATTGTCTTCACCTTAGCTCTAATACCATGCTAATTTTATGTATGTTCTATGCAAGAGAAATTTATTTAAATTTTCACAGTTAGCAATCACATTAGCAATAAAGTAAATTGCAGATAGAACATAAATATAAATCGCAGAAGACAAGCCAAGACTAGAGGACACAAGATGCACTAGCTAGGGACAAACCCCACAATGTGGGGAAACCCTTGATCAATTCTTCTTTTATGTTCTTCAAAGTTCAACAGAGAAAGAGAGAGAGAGAGATAGTACATTTACAATAGAAGTCAACACTTTGACTTTTGATATCTGCATGAGATCAATGGAAGACATATAGCTTCAACTGATTCTCTAAGGTGACTCCTTCACCTATCATAGTGCTGCCTCTCGTTCATTTGCAACACATAACTATGTGACACTATGTTGTACTATCACATGTGTTGAACCTTGATGACTGAGCTGCTCTCATCTTCATGTTGCTCATCATGCTGCATGTTCCATGGTCTTATTCATCATCAAGCTGCCCATGCTCATGATCTCATTCATCATCATGCTGCCCATGCTCATATCATCATGCATCATATGCTTCCCATGCTCATATCATCATGCTGCTCATAATGCTGCCCATACATCATGTAGCTCATGATCTCATACATCATTACGCTACCCATGATCATATCATCATGCACGATTATGCTGCCCATGCTCATATCATCATGCTTCTCATAATGTTGCCCATACATCATGCTGCTCATGATCTCATACATCATTATGCTGCCCATGCTCATATCATCATGCATTATTATGCTTCCCATGCTCATATCATCATGCTGCTCATAATGCTACCCATACATCATGCTGCTCATGATCTCATACATCATTATGTTGCCCATGCTCATATCATCATGCTGCTCATAATGCTGCCCATACATCATGCTGCTCATGATCTCATACATCATGCTACCCTTTCTATCCTTCTGTTGCTTCATTATTAGTTCATATACATATCAGCCTTAGCTGCTTGCTATGGCTTGTAGCCTAGCAAAGCAACTAGGCTATAGTTCCAAAGTCCTCTACACAAACATGCTGTCATTAGCTTCCTTGCACACAGTCCTATCATGCCCAAACAGTCCTTGAATAGGCTACACTATCACCTACAACAATGTGATAACAGGTCTCTTAGGGCTGCTTATTAACAGTAGCTCTAATACTTTTTCATGACAGTGTTTGAAGCTTCTTCAGGAAGCATATAGGTATAAATCTTCTTGAGTGTCGCGGATTAGGGCTCCTCAATAGCGAATAGATGACATCACTTGTGACTGCGTTTAGCCCTCCTCTATCCAACATATTCAACTTCGGATATAGGGCTGTATGAAGAACTTCTATAGCTGCGTAGTAGAACCTGTGGTAGGGTTCCTTCCTACTGCGGCTATGCCTCTTTGTGACTGCAGAATAGATAGTGGGTTCAAGCCATTAATTAGTCTTTACCTTACAATGTTTAGGGCTTCACGTGGTTATAGTTTAGGGATGTGTATAAGGCCTTCATCATTGCATTTAGGGTAGGTAAGATCTCCCTTAACTGCGGCTGGAATCCTCTCCCTTCATCTGCGTCTTAATGTCTCTCATGACTGTAATTTAGGGCTTCACTTTAGGCCAGCGTATAACCCTTGGTGTCTCTCTCCTGCACCAAAAACCCAAGATGTGGAGAGGAGGAGATCACACCAAGAATAGTTGTCCAAATGACTTCAAGTCCTTACCAATTTATACTAAAACGTAGATGATGAATAGGCATGACTATTGGGCTTCTGAGCCTACTCAAGTTGCTGGTTGGCTTGATAATAATTCCATAATCAAAATAAATTAATATCTCCATAAATACTTATCAGAATTGGATGATCTTTGGATCAATCCTACACCTCTCGATGAGAGGGATCCAATAAAAATATCAGCTGCCATAAATAAGATGACTCACATGGAGTTTGGCCCTAGTTGCCAATTTTAACACTCCCTCTCAACTAGGGATAACTCCATCCGCTGATCCATATGTCCGACTGTACTGTCTCTGCCATCATTGCCTTGCACTGCTTTGCTTAGCTTTGCTAGCTTTGCTCAGCTCTGATGGCTCTACTCAGCTCTGCTGGCTCTGCTCAGCTCTGCTGGCTCTGCTTTGCTCAACTTTGTTGGATCTGCTGGCTCTGCTATGCTCTGCTTAGCTATGCTAAACCATGAAGAAGAAGAATTGATCGAGAATGTCTCATACCATTCTCCATTGACCTGAAGTGAGTCTCAGAGTGCATACCACTGGTCCCAGACCAGTCTCAACCGACCCAAAGTCAGCATCATAGTGGGTACCACTCCTACCACTGGTCCCAGGCCAGTATCATAAGTCTTAGAGTGTGTACCACTGGTCCCAGACCAGTCTCAACATGACCCGAAGTCAGCGTCATAGTATGTACCACTCTCACTGGTCCAAGACCAGTCCTCCACTAACTCGAAGTCAGTCTCAGAGTATGTACCACTGGTCCTAGACCAGTGTCAACTGACCCGAAGTCAGCATCATAGTAGGTACAACTCCTACAACTGGTCCTAGAACAGTATCATTGATCCCAGATCAATGAAGGTCATCCTAGCATAGGGAGTACGGTAGATACAACAATTCATCCATCAGTACTACTATGATCCCTATCCTCATTTTCATGCTCATTGATCAGATGACAGGTACTTCCTATGAGTCCCAGACTGCATGGGTAGGATGCCTCGATAGGAGAACTTAATCAATCCTGTCCTTAGAGGAGAAATAATCATCCTGCTACACAATTTCCATGGAGAACACATCATCCAGGCCTCATAGGAGAGCTAATCATCCTGCTACATAATCGTCATGGAGAACACATCATCCAGACCTCACAGGAGAACTAATCATCCTGCTACATAATCGTCATGTAGAACACATCATCCAGACCTCACAGGAGAACTAATCATCCCGCTACATAATCGTCATGGAGAACACATCATCCATACATCATAGGAGAACTAATCACCTTGTTACATAGTGGTATCCAAACTGTTCACTGAAGAGCTTTCATAACCAGACTGCCTCTCAGGTAGCCATGCTAGCAGCAATATACTCTGTCTTGATGGTGCTCAAAGCCACCGACTTCTGCTTCCTACTCAACTAGGATATTGAAGCAGATCCCAAGGAGAACCAGCACTTAGAAGTGCTCTAGTGATCCTCCACACTACCTGCCCACTTAGCATTTGAAATATTTCTGGAAGTGTATCTCAATCCATGAGAGGTTGTGCCCTGATGATATCTCAGAATATTCTAGGCACCAATCCAATGAAGCTCAACCAAATATGAGCTCACCATACTAACTGCAAAACATCCGTCTGTACGGAGGTTCACCAAGAACACCAACACGAATGAGTTTATGAAACTCAGAGGCATTTTCCAAATCTAGTCTGGCATCACTACCATATAACTTCTAAAAGTTAAGATCCTCGAGGTAGTCACAGGCTTGCAGTTTATCTTTCCACATTCGGAATCCAAATCCCTCTGTCTCCTACAAATGAGAGGGTCTGCACATGTCAGACATAGGTGCTAGTATGAGAGGTCTATCAGCCACAACCTTCGAATAATGGTTTGGATTGGTTTCACTCCTAGTGAATCTCAGCTTCATCAGACAACTATCGATCCTCTCATACTACACCCGAGGTGTTTGCTTCAAGCCATAGGGGATTTCTTCCACCTGTATACATGAGATTCCCGATCATGAATCTCAAACTCCTCGGGTTGTTCCAAACCTGTGGACCTACTGCATGAGGGGAATGGTACCCCTCATCAGATTTTCCTTTGATACATTTCAGAAATGTACCTTCATGCTCTTTTTGAATTCAGGCATCCCTTTCCATCGATGAGTGTCACCCTGTAACCTTTGACTTCCATTGCTAAAATGGACACTAGGTTCTTCTTGCGATCAGGTACATAAAGGAGATTTTGTAAATGAATTGAGTTATCCCCATTCAGTTGAGGGATAAAATTCCCAACATCCTTTCTGGGATAGGTGGCATCGGCTCCAAGTATAATCCCACGATTATCTATCCGATGAAGTGCCTGGGGTTCCTTGCTTTCTTTGAAGAGTCGACCATTTCTCCTTAATGAACTGTATTACCTGTCATTCCCTTGACCCTAGAATGATTTGTTTATGGTTATCAAGAGAAGTGTCTCTGCCATTTAGACACTCCTTCGCATAATGGTAGAACTTATTGTAACCAAGGCATCTGTCTTTCCTTCCACCCTTAGATCCGAACTTCCCAATGAAGTGATCTTTAGGTAGGCCATTAGAACCTTCCGCTGCGCCATTCTGATAATGTTCTCTGCTTCGACTTCACCCTAGGTGAATTATGAGGAACCCATTGATCCTTTTGTCTTGTCCCAACTATCTTTGGTGATTGCTCTTTCACTCTTGCTTGGGCATTGTCTTCAGCTTAGCTCTGATACCATGTTAATTTTATGTATGTTCTATGTGAGAGAAATTTATTTAAATTTTCAGAGTTAGCAATCACATCAGCATTAAAGTAAACTACATATAGAACATAAATATATATTGCAGAAGACAGGCCAAGACAAGAGGACACAAGAAGTGGTGCCAGCCAGGGACAAACCCTACAATGTGGGGAAACCCTTGATCAATTCTTCTTTTATGTTCTTAAAAGTTTAGCAGAGAAAGAGAGAGAGAGAGAGATAGTACATTTACAATAGAATACAACACTTTGACTTTTGATATCTGCATGAGATCAGTTGAAGACATATAGCTTCAACTGATTCTCTAAGGTGACTCCTTCACTTATCATAGTGCTGCCTCTTGTTCATTTGCAACACATAACCATATGACACTATGCTATACTGTCACATGTGTTGAACCTTGATGACTGAGCTGCTCTCATCTTCATGCTGCTCATCATGCTGCATCTTCCATGGTCTTATTCATCATCAAGTTGCCCATGCTCATGATCTCATTCATCATCATGCTGCCCATGCTCATATCATCATGCATCATTATGCTTCCCATGCTCATATCATCATGCTTCCCATGCTCATATCATCATGCTGCTCATAATGCTGCCCATACATCATGTAGCTCATGATCTCATACATCATTATGCTGCCCATGATCATATCATCATGCATCATTATGCTTCCCATGCTCATATCATCATGCTACTCATAATACTGCCCATACATCATGCTGCTCATGATCTCATACATCATTATGCTGCCCATGCTCATATCATCATGCATTATTATGCTGCCCATGCTCATATCATCATGCATTATTATGTTGCCCATGCTCATATCATCATGCTGCTCATAATGCTGCCCATACATCATGTTGCTCATGATCTCATACATCATTATGTTGCTCATGATATCATACATCATGCTGCACTTGCTATCCTTCTGTTGCTTCATTATTTAGTTCATATACATATCAGCCTTAGTTGCTTGCTATGGCTTGCGGCCTAGCAAAGCAGCTAGGGTATATTTCCAGAGTCCTCTACACAAACATGCTATCATCAGCTTCCTTGCAGACAGTCCTATCATGCCCAAACAGTCCTTGAATAGGCTACCCTATCACCTACAACATTGTGATAACAGGTCTCTTGGGGCTGCGTATTAATAGTAGCTCTAATACCTTTTCATGACAGTTTTTGAAGCTTCTTCAGGAAGCATATAGGTCTGCGTATAAATCTTCTTGAGTGTGGCGGATTAGGGCTCCTTAACAGCGGATAGATGAGGTCTCTTGTGGCTACGTTTAGCCCTCCTCTATACAACGTATTCAACTGCGGATATAGGGCTGTATGAAGACATTCTATAGCTGCATAGTGGAAACTGTGGTAGGGCTCCTTCCTACTGCAGTTATGCCTCTTTGTGACTGCAGAATAGACAGCGGGTTCAGGCCATTAATTAGTCTTTACCTTACAACATTTAGGGCTTCACGTGGTTGTATTTTAGGGCTGCGTATAAGGCCTTCATCACTCAGTTTAGGGTAGGTAAGATCTCCCTTAACTGTGGCTGGAATCCTCTCCCTTCATCTGTGTCTTAATGTCTCTCATGATTGTAATTGCTTCACTTGCAGGCCAACGTATAACCCTTGGTGTCTCTCTCCTACACCAAAAACCCAAGACGTGGAGAGGAGGAGATCACACCAAGAATAGTTGTCCAAATGACTTCAAGTCCTTACCAATTTATACTAAAACGTAGATGATGAATAGGCATGACTATTGGGCTTCTGAGCCTACTCAAGTTGCTGGTTGGCTTGATAATAATTCCATAATCAAAATAAATTCATATCTCCATAAATACTTATCAGAATCAGATGATCTTTAGATTAATCCTACACCTCTCAATCAGAGGGATCCAATAAAAATATCAGCTGCCATAAATAAGCTGACCCACATGGGGTTTGGCCCTAGTTTCCAATTTTAATAGAATTGACAAAAACAAACCATGAAGACCTTCGACATCAGCAACAAAACTCCCAGGAACCATGCCAACCACTCAGCTAACCAACCCTTGGGTCCCATTGGGTTTTTAGACCAATAAAACCCTGAAAATCTCCCATGATATGGACAAGCATGCGTCTAGGAGGCTCTAGACACTCCCATAGCATGGGTGTACATGCGTCCAAGGACATTTCTGCCTAGTGCTGTGCCTGTGTCTCTGGGATTTGAGCTAATTTTTCAGGCCTAGAGCCCAGGTCACTGCCCAGAACTCAATGACACTTTTTTAATCAATAATTGACATAATGACAAGACTTACATATCAAAACTGACTCCAGGACTAGGCTTGACCATCCCCAACTGGGACTGACATTCTATCAAACACTTGGCAACAAGGCAATTTATAGGAAATGAATAAAAGACAAATTACAAACGTCTAATAAGTCATATGAAACTTGACAAGCAGGATCACCACCCTCTTCTGTTGACTTTTTTGACATCAATTAGTTATTTCATCCATTAACCTTTCAATTACAAGTAAATACATGAAATAACCATGACAATAACCAATCATATAATCATGCTTATAACCAGTATTAAACTGTAAAAATAACAATGAGATAACAACCATTAAAGCCACATATTAACAAGTACAAAAGCAAGAGAACTTAGCTTTTATTAAATATAGGAAAAGCCGACCAGGTTCGGGACTTCCACGTACCACTCGATCATAGACATGGCTGAACCAAATCTTTCTTTCAGCTAGTGATCCCCGTGCCATATTCTAAGCATGAATGTGGGATCTCATGGATAAACTAATCCAAAAATAACCAAGGGAATCAAGAGGTTAAACCACCTCCACCCTCACCAAACCATGATCTCACCAAAACTGGCACCGAGATCACAAAACCAAAACGAGCTTGGAATGCCTCTGGACTCCATCACTATCCTTGAGGAATTTTCTGTTTCCTTGTCTCTCAGGATTTACCACAATCCACATCGGATCACTAGGCCCTAAACTGAGACACCAGTCTCTCAGGCTTTACCATAATCCACACTAGATCACTAGGCCCTAAACCAAGACTCCATCCTTAGGCATTATCGTGTATCCCGCGAAAACTGGTTAAGGGATCCTAGGCCTTTGGGAATTTTCCTGAGACCACCTCCGCTCGGGATTCTGAAACCATCCGGAAATTCCAAAGCTCAAAATCGAGAAAACAATCCCATCACACCATGGCTATTTGGAAAAGGCAAGGCTAGAATGAAAACCACTGCCATTACTCAGAAAAACCATGCCACCGATAACAAGAGAACCATATACCAACATGCAAATCCATGCATGTCAAAACCGCCTAGGAAATTACACATGAAATATGTTACTTGCAAGTATTCCTACTGAAGTTGCTTGATCTTGCTCTTCCTTGATTGGTCTCTACTTTCCTTCCTTTTCCTTGTCCTTCCTTTGATTTCTTTTCCCTTCCTTGCTCCAAAGCTGAGAAAAAGCTTTCCAACTGATCCTAAGAAGCCTTTTATCAATGTGGCCTCGATTTTCTTCAATTTCCATTATTTTCCTTCAATTTCCTCCTCACATGCAACATGTGACCTTTCACTTTCCTTTTCTCCTCTTTCCCTTTATTTTCATAAATAAATGTGCCAAAATACATTTTTTCCTTTTTAATGCCTCAGCCATTGCCTTTTCCAATTTCCTTAGCCATAATAAACCGAATGAACACCCACACTAGAATGTCTTGCCCAACATTAATCTTGGAATACGTGTCCCTTAATCGTGGTCTTATATTTTTATATTTACATGGATTTTTAACCAAGGGTTGTTACAATAGGAATGTACTCCAACAACATGATTCTCCTCTGCACACAATCTCATAGATGTTGATACCGGATGTCGATATGCTTGGACCAATCATGAAAAACTGGATTCTCAAAGAGTTTGATAAAACTCTAATTGTTACGGTAAATCACTATAGGATCCATCTACTGACCAAATAACTCAAAAATGATATTCCTCATCCAGATAGCCTCATAAGTTGATTGAATAGAAACCATGTACTCTGCATCTACTGAATTGAGTGCAACTGATCTTTGCTTCCTATTGTACCAAGAAACTGCTGCTGACCCAATACTAAAGATCCCTCCCGATGTACTTTTTCTTTCGGATGAAATTCCTACCCAATCTACATCCGTGAAGCCTTGAAGCTTCACTCCCTATGCCCATATGTACCAAAGACCAAACCGAGTGGTGCGTTTGAAGTATCTCAACACATGTTTAGCTACCTTCCAATAGAGTTTGGTTGGCTTAACCTTTGCTTGATTAAGCTAGTTAACTGCAAAACATATGTCCTGTTGCGTGTTCACCAAATACATAAGTGAACCCACAAGCTTCCTGTAAATAGTAGCCTTCACTACTTCACCTGAAGTAACATCTTCCTTCCTCCAATTTCTTACTAGAGGAGTCTCCATGGGTTTGCTGCTTTCCATGTGGAATTTCTTCAGTATCTTGTTGGCATACTTGCCCTGAGAGACAAACAATTCCTCATCTCCTTGCCATACTTCCATACCAAGGAAATAATGCATGAGCCCAAGGTCTTTCATCTTGAATTCTCTTACAAGATCCTTTTTGTAAGATTTTACCAGGTTCTCATCACCTACTAGAATCAAATCATCGATGTATAATACTACAATCAACAATTTACCTTCAACCACAATATGGTAAAGGTTTGCATGTGCTTCAATTTTGGTGAAGCCCAACCTGGTGAAATAGCTGTCAATCCCAGTGTACCAAGCACGGGGTGCTTGTTTCAATCCATAAAACGCTCTCTTAAGTCTACACACATGCGACCCTATGTTGAAGGTCTCAAATCCTTTTCGCTGCTCAATGTACACCTCTTCCTCAATCACACTGCTGAGGAATGTTGTCTTCACATCCATCTGATGTATCTTCCTTCCCATTTATGTTGAAAGTGATAGAATAGATATGATTTAAGAGTACCTTGCTACTGGAGCAAAGGTCTCATCGTAATTAATTCAAAACAGCTTTAACTTTCCTGTGAGTGTCTTTCTCAGCAAGTGATTTTAATTCAAAAAAATTAGTGAACGTCTGATCTTTCTTCTGCATGAAGAAAATCCAACATTTATGTGAGAAATAATCTATACATATTACATAATACTGGTGCTTGGCTATGGAGGCTGTCGAGAACGATCCACACACATTTGAGTGAACTCTTTGAAGGATCACTTGCACTCGATTATCTGTTGGACACCTAATCCTCTATGCGTTGGTGTAGAATGTGAATAGCCATGAGAGTCCAAGAGACCTTGGGATGTGGAACCCAATGGTCACATGAATGTACTATAAATGTATATCATTGTCAATAATAAATACAATCTCATGCTTATCTTTCCTATTTTCTCTTTAGATTCTTCTTTGAAAAGTGATTTGTTAGATCATTTTCCTGTTGGCTTCCTATTGGCCTCACAAAAAAATGCCTTTGTTGATTCTCTGACTACTCAGCACTCACTGTAGTAACTGTCCGCTCAAATCAGCACTATATTTCATTATTATTCTCTACATTGGATATCTGGCTGGCCCACATTGGCATTTCTCTCCTTGCCAAGCATTATTCACATGACGGTTTTCTCTGCTCGACCGCTACCTTGTCAGAATGCTGATAATTAATGTTTCATTGGTGCGGACCTCGAATCTCAAAAGTGTTACTCTCCCTATGCTCAAACTGCCTACGATTCCTCATAATACCATTGTATTCTTTCCTTTGCTCAACTCTCATTACAGGAAACCATTCATGTCATTGTTCTATCCATGGTGAAATTTCATTTCTCTTGAGAAATACAAAAGCTCTTGTCGACTACAATTACGCTTATTCTCAAAACCTCTACATTTGCAGAAACTTCATGGTTTCCTTCTCCAATTTTCCGTGTATATTCTCCTAACTCATTTGTCTTTGAATTTCTTGTTTGGTGTCTTTGAATGCAGAGGAATACTACTCCCAGTACAAGAACAAGGAGTACTCCTCCCAATGAACCACCAATAATGGTTGCAATTTTTTTTACCCCTTTTTTCTCATTCATTGTGCTTACTATAATATTATTATGACAAGAGGGACTCCTCAGCATATCAGTCTCTCTATAGAAGATTACACAGGATATTTCCATGTGTTTTTCCCAAACAAAGTGAAAATAATTCCTTGAGATTTTCGCTTTGGGCATCAATGTACTTGGAATAGAGACTTCATATTCTGTATACTAGTCGGCAGAGGCTCATAGAATCCATTGAATGCCAAGTTCACTATCTTCAAATTCATTAAACTTGTCAACTTCGGAGGCAGATTGCCAGAAGATCCATTGAATGAAAGAAACATCGTCTATAGATCCTTCAAACGCCCGATGGAACGAGGAATCTCTCCATTCATGAAATTGTGATCTAACTTCAAAAAATGAAGCCTGGTGCAATTTGAAATCTCAGTGGGAATTGAACCACTAAGGTTGCTTCGCTCCAAATTCAGATACATGAGGTTACTCAGTCTGTCGATTTTAGGATCCAGAGAACCCGAGATACTATTGCGGGAAAGGTCAAGATGAGTTATGTTGGTCAGAGATCAGAGTACAGACGATATTTCGCCCTGTAAAAGATTGCTCCCAACAGAAAAATGCTATAGAGTGGACAACTTACCGATAGTAGATGGAATTTGGCTAGAGAAGTTGTTTCCTAGCAAATTCAAGCTAACTAGACGCGAAAAAAAAATTAAGATGAATTTTGGAAACTTCATGGAATTGGCCTACTGATCCTGTTGTGACTTCTGTCCTCGGAATGCATACCTCCATACGCAACCACTGCCATACTTCTTGCAACAGATATCGATGTCATTCCAATAGACATACCACTTAGGTTAGTTACGCAGACGATTATGGGTCGGTCATCAAATAAAGTATGCATTGACGTGATCAAAGGGGCCAAAGAAGGTGAAGAGTCACCCCTACAGAAGATAACACCTCAACAAAATCGATATGATCAAATAGCTATAGATGTGAAAGTCTGGTAGTTGGATTTCTGAAAAAAAAGAGGCTCGTGGGAGAAGGCAAGAAACAAAGTTAGAGACACTACACACATAAATAACATTGTGAAGGAAAGAGAAGGGAGCATTATAAGAGCTTGGCATTGCTGCCTCATGCGTTCGAGCTTAGCCTTGCAGTGCATAATATCATAGTTGATTGCAGTGGCAAAGTGTTGGTCCTCAGAGTTAGTGTCTTTGGTCGTGCTTCCGAGCTTGAGATTAAGAAGCCACAGGATTTATGGACCAAGTAACAGCTGAAGGGGGGCGAGATAATTATTGTGTTTTATCCTGAAAAGCTTCAGATGGTGTACTATGATGACTGCGTGGAGGCCTGAACCTCAAGGTGCTACGCTACCTGTTGACTGTATCAATGAATTTTACTGGCTAGGATGTGTTCTAGAACTGAAACGGACAACATATTTTCTCATGCTAGTGCTAGAGTATCATCCACCTGCGTTATGATTGTGTGATTATATTGGTTGCCATCGAACTACTCGGTTATGAATAGTATTTTAGCGGGTGCAGCGAGCATGGAGACTGAGCGATGAGCGTGGAATAGTTTGAAAGCTATGAACACTGGTGCATTGAGGATTGACTACCAAAGACTCAAAATAAGATCACTCAAGCATAGTCGATGTATCGAATATTTGTAGTGTTGGAGATGGTATCTCTGCTTTGGATGTCGAGGTAACAATTCATTTGATGTGTATCACTTTATTTTTACTTGAGTCGTATACATATGATTACGTAGCTTGTGAATGATTGCCTATGGAAGAGGCTTAGTACTTGAAAGTGAATTGGAATAGAAACACATGATCAAATAATCTCTATTTTGTGTTGGAGCTTCTCATTCAACATGAGAGTATTCATTGGCAGTATATGCCTCGAGTTTCTGTAATATGCCTGTCAAAGCATTTGCACAGATTTTCCAAGAATATTATCTTCATGGTCATTATTTGTGAAAATGGAATTGAATTCAAAAAAATTGGGTTGAGTCCATTATTTTTTTAACATTCCATTACATAAAAAAAAATATAAGTGCTTCCCCTATAGTTGTCAAGTTTCAAGTTTCAAGATTTTATTTTTTTTGGGGCTAAAGAGAATACCTTGCAGTGACATTGGTTCATAGTTGTGAATAAATTTTAAAGTGTAAGTTTGACATTGGAGAAAATGACTCAAATTGGTGAAGTATTAGAGTTCTTGAAAACTCTAATACAATCTAATTCTAATGACACATTCCAAATCAACAAAGGCTCTCTCTCAGAAATTCAGACATGTCTACAATATGCACAAGAACAAATTGATTTTTTGCAGCTTGAATCACAACTACAACAAGAGGAGTTACAATACTCATCATTTTGAACTTGTTTCTGTTCGAAACATTGAAACAAACTCCCATAAGCAGCAAGTTGATCCAGTGCCCAATGAAGCAACAAAGTCACATGCAGATGTAGAAGTTCAGTCTGCACTTTCGAAACCTATCATCAGACCTTGGGAAGAGCTTGTCCATAACAAGCACAAAACTAGTCTTGGGTATGACAAGGACATGTCCTTTCATATTCCAGATTACTCAAAGCCCATTCAGTTTTAGAAAGTTGGATTCCTTCATGACAGTTCACCTTCAACTGTTCCAAATTTTTCCCTCCCCCACAACAACAACAACAACAACAGACTGTGAAATGCCAACACTGTGACTGAGTTGGCCATTTGAAAGATCACTATTTTGATCTTCATCCATGTAAGCACTGTCATAAAACTAGTCATTCTTCAAATAAATGCTTCAAAAAAAAACCTCCTACAAGAACAAAGATTCATCTTGGATGGATCGCTTCTTTGCAATGGGCATCAATAGCCAAGAAGATATTTCAGTCATATGTCTGAACTTGTTCTAGAGTATTGAACAATCTTGCAGTGGATTTTTCTCCATCATCTCACCTTGTATCTGACAGGGGGGAAATGATGGTCATCTACAAGATTCAAAGCCACATCAAATGAGCTTGAGCCACAACCTGCCATACCAGATTCAGAGTTGTAGCCAGAGACAAAGATGCCCTTAAGCATGCCTTCAATCGGTGATACCTCTTCAAAGAATTGGGGACACTTCCTCTAGCAAAAGATTTTAGCTTCTTGCCAGTTTTGGAAGAGTTCCAGGAATTGCATTAAGCATTCCAGAGTTGTTGGTCATCCTTAAACCATCACAGGTTGAGACCTCCCTTTTTAGGTTGAGGTTCTCCCTTTTATGCGAGGTGAGACCTCCCTTTCATGGTTGAAGGTTTCCATCTTCAAAACATCAGGAGCACTTCCTCTAGTAGAAGATCTGAGCTTCATGCCAAAATTGGAAGAGTTCTAGGAACTGCACTAAGCGTTCCAGTGTTGGTGGTCATCCTTAAACCACTGCCCTTTATACCAACATTTCAGAGAGCACATTCAGCCTAGTGGTGCCATGTTTTTTTTACACATTTTGTATTACAACGCTCTTTTTGGACTCATACATAACCCTTTGGATTAAGGGAGGGAATGTTGGACACCTAATCCTCTATGGGTTGGTGTAGAATGTGAACAACCATGAGAGTCCAAGAGACCTTGGGATGTGGAACCCAATGGTCACACGAATGTACTATAAATGTATATCATTGTCAATAATAAATACAATCTCATGCTTATCTTTCCTATTTTGTCTCTGCCATATGTGTGTTTAACATTGTCCTTATCATGAAAGGTAGCTTTGGTGTACTTCCCCAATGTACACCCTTTGCATGTGTCTCTTTGCTTTAGTGTACCCTTGGGAAGTCCTGTAGAAATTTGCTGCATGATATTCAAAGCTCTGTGGTGTAGGTGACCCAATCTTCTATGCCACAACTCATCGATGTCTCGGCTCTGCACCTTCTCTGATTTTGTGCTCAAAACATCACAACCTTCTACATCTAATTTGTAGAGGTTCTTCACTCGAACCCCGATCTGCTTCACTTGTCCTAAGGCTATGTGATAAAGGAAATCCTTTCCCTTGCTAAATATCACATCGTAGCCACGATCCTCCAACATGGAAACTAAAACCAAATTCTTCTTCAAACCTATAATATACCTCCCATCATCTCCCATTTCAATGTGCATATGGAGGTCCTTCTCCTCCAAGTCACTAAAGAATTCTTTGTTTCCGGTCATATGGAATGAGGCTCCACTATCCGAATACCACACACTACCCATCACCAATGTCACCATGGAAGCGATGAGGGTGAAATCCAACTTGAATTGTGAAGAAAGAGCTTCACCTGCTGCTCCTCCTAAGGACTTCTTGCTGACCTTCTTATGAAGACACTTCGTGGCATAGTGTCCCTGCTTGTTACAATGGAAACATTTAATATTCGACATGTCCTTCTTCTTGCCACCTTGATTGGAATTTGATTTGGAATGGGATGACTTCCCTTTCCCTTTCTTTGACTTTCCATCTAAGGCACAATTTTCCTCAACATCATGTTTGGATGAGGATCTATCTCTGGTGTTCTGCCGAATGTCTTCTTGCACCAAGTTGGACCAAGAACACTCCCACTCTGGTAGTTTCTCCCTCCCATTTACTGAGTCTTGGGAGATATGCCATCTCTTGGGAAGGCCTAGAAGTGCTAGGATGACCAGATTGTCTTCAACAACTGTAACATTGACACTTCCAAGCTCATCCCAACATTGGGTGAACTTGGTCAAGTACTTTGGTATTGTGTCGGCCTTCTCCATCTTGATTTTTCCGAGCTTGTCCTTCAGTGCCAACGTCTTGTGGTTGCTGCTGTTTTGAAATAGGTCTGTCAAGTCCTTCCACATTGTATATGGAGTTTTCTTAATGTGGATATTTGAGATAATATGACCTTCTAGGATAATCCTTCTCGGCTTTACAACACATTTCCTCCACTCTTCCAGATCTTGAGCATCAAATGCTGGAGGCTTAGGAATATCTTTTTTATATGAATTCTTTAAGCCTATTTTCTTCGAACAATGCCTCCATCATGTCTTTCCAAGCAATATAGTTAGAACTACCCTCAAGGGAATATTCGAGTCTTAATCTGTAGAACAACATCTTGCTGGCTCTGTAGTATGATACTACAAATTCGATTTCACATGCAAAAGACAAACTCATATTATCCTCTTCTATAGCGATTTCAACTCTGATACCATGTAGAAATTCCTTGTAGATTCAAACTTCTAATTGTAATTTACTAAAACAATATACTTGAATCTACTTTACTCATCAACAGAAACAATTAAACGATCCTGAAATCACGAAGCATACAAGAGAAATAATTCAATTAACACACACAATGATTTCCTGGGGAAAGCCACAACTAAATACCCCTGCTATATGTATATTGCATTATTTAGAAAATATGAGAAGATTACAATGCTTTGCTCAAGCCTAAGCAACCTCTGCACTAGCTCTATCTGTCTCACAACTTCCTAGACAAGCTCAAGGCAATACTTAACCAATTTTCTACTTGCCCAAGTCCCTATTTCCTTACTCCATTTCCTTGGGAATTAGCCCCCTATTAATTAGGGAAATTCCTCAATTGGAATTGCTCAATCCTCATAGGCCTTCCTCTAACTACATGCACTACCTGTACAATTCAAATGATTATACAATTGATAGTACACTGTCCTAAACTCCAATCTCAACTGGGTAACTCTCAAATTTGACATGCATGAGTTATTTATGAGTGAATCATCAATTTACTGGTTGATCACTGCAGGCAACACCACACTCCACTGCAGGCAACACCACACTACTAGACCTCCCACTAGTTCCTCCAATAGTTGGAACTAGTTTAATTGATTTGAACTCAGTTAAACTGTATTAATTAATTACAACTCAAAATAAACTCAACAAGGGCTCCTATAATGTAGGAGAGACCCTACATTACCCAAGTTAGACCCTCAACTCAAATTAACTGAGCCAACTAAGTCAAATTAACTTAGTTACTAATACAAGTTGTCATGAGATGCATAATTACAATTTTATTCCTAATTTAATTCAAGGACAAAATTAAATTAGGATTTTCTTATTGTATTTTCAACAGTTTCAAACACTTAGCATCCATGTATAATCAAATGAAAAAAGATGTGACAAAGTCACAAAACAATTTTCAAATAAAAAAAATGATTATCCTTAAACATTCACAAAGTAACGAAATAATACTCTAATTGCTACAATTGTAATACCTTTATGTTGTTGATCACATGGGCCTTCAAATTCCTTTATTAAATTATAAACAAAACTATCATATAATTCAAATCTATATTTCCAAGCCTAGGGAAACATAAACTTTTGAAGTGAATTGAATAGTAGTATCATGACCACCTTCATGCATCCATCCTCTGAAAGGTCTTTGATTCTTTACTTCTTGAAAAAAAATGCCTAATCCTAGAATTTCCAACTCTCCTTTCCTGTGGCAACAATTTCAAGAACAAAAACCATGGTTGTGTGAGTTCTTATTCCCTTAGTCCAATCCCCTTGTAGCATTCTACCTTTGTTATTTCCTATTTCCCCACCTCCGAGTTTTACTTGCTCCTCCATCAACTCACTTGTAATTCCATTCGCTTTTTAATTCTACACCCTCAAGGATTCATGGAATTATCAATCCCATCTTGTACGACACTACCACCATAGATTTGTAGAACAAAACTTTGGATTTTGTGGCCTAAATTCCATGATCTCTGGTATGCATAATTGCAATTTCGTCGCTTCCGAGTAGTCATGTGCCACCTTTACCTCATAAAATTTAGTCACACATATGTTCACTCGAGTAATCATGTTACTCAGTGTGCATTCCTTTTAATACCTACAAAGTTTTGTTTGCTAAATTTCCTCAATTTTGTGGAACTCTTAACTATAATGTCATGGGATTAATAATTCCAATCTTGATAGAATATAGACCCTCTTAGTGTGCGAATTGGTGGCATATTTTAATGTGATTAAGTAGTATTTTATTTGAAGCAGTTACCAATTTGCACCATGAACTCTCTCTTTGATGACTATTTTTTTCAATTTATGATGACTTCATCAGAATTTCAACCATTTTGAGCTGACTTCTTGCACTATCCATTTCATTACATATTCAATGATTCTTGTATTATGGTATTATCATCATAAATGATCAGAATACGAGAACACATATATTGGAGTCATATATATGTGACAGTTGGGCCACGACAACAACTAGTAACAGTGACAAGCACTTGTGGGGCCAGGATTTCAAGGTGAGTTGAGATTCGAGCTGGGTTGGTTTCCTTTTGATGCACACATTTTCTCTCTCTGTGCTCCAGTTCATTGCCTCCGATAGGTAGTCAACACTGTTCTCTACTCTTTTTTTTTTCTTTTATAACCATGGAAATACTTAATCATCAAACATAAACACCAGGAAAGAGATATATGTCCTTTTTGAAGCAAAACAAATAATTTAGGTTAAATGAAAATTGCTTCTTTAGCGAAAGAATGGAAGTGGGTTTGGGTCAATTCCATGCAGTTTCAGGGTATTTTAAAATATAGACTAGCTCGTCTGAAATAGGAAAAGACAAGGAAAACACAGTGTCAAAGGGAAAGTATTATGATCCTTCGTAATAAGTACTATTCAAACAAGTCCCCTTTGCAAGGATATCACAACAATAGGCTCAAAGGAAACACATACATTGATGATTATACATTCTACAACTCCTCATCCACACCTCTCACCTGGACACCTAACCTCTATGTGCAAGAGTTGTTAATTGTGAAGAGGAAGTTGGAGGTTTTAGAAGTAAAAGAGTAAGAAAGAGATCATAAGATCATAAAATCCATGTAATAACAACTGCAAATCAGTATTTAGCACAAAGTAATAATATTTTAAAGGAGCAAGTGGCATTGTTGCAAGTAGCTCTCTTGATAGGGAAGACCTGAATGTTAACACATGAAGGTTTCCTTGAAAATCGTGAAATAATTTTTATTAGAAATTAAAGATTTTTTGAATTCGAAATCATCTCAGGATAAAGGGAAAGCGGTTTCCCAAGTAAACAACCATGAGTGAAAGTAAGAAAAGAAAAGAAACGAGGTTTTACAGAGATTCCAAAACTTTGACACAAGTTATTGGAAATTATAGTAATATGGACGAAGAAGAAAACACTCAGGTTGACAACATGCAAAATAGAGAAATCAAAGAAAGGAAAATCAAAGCAACAAATGTAATTATTAAAGGTGTGAAAGATTATGGAGAAAATGAATGTACTATTGATCTTGTAAGTGACTCTTTAAAAGAAAATTTGCTTTGGCAAGGACATATTTTCCAAGCATGGAGGGTGGGTAAGATTATTCATGAGAGAGCTAGGCCCATAAAAATCATCATGTTGAGCATGAACGAAAAACAAGTTATTCTAAGCAAGAAGCAACTCTTGAGGGGCTCTCACTTTTTTTTTAGATGAATATTTAACTATTAGGCAACAAGATGAAAGAAGGGAGGAAATGTCAAGGGTTAGATAAGGGATGAGGGAAAACAAGCATGGTTGTACAAATTGAAAGTTGTGATTCCCAATATTGGACCTCATTCCAATACAAAATAGCAAGCTGGTAGCAAAGAAGTGGCAACAAATTCTTTAGCCGGAAACTATGCAGCAGTGTGAGTATGGGAAAATAGGGATGAAGAATCAACTTTGAGTCTTATATGTCAAAACAAATAGCAATAAAGTTCTACCCAGGTTTCCTTAAGTTTAGTTTGTTGGAATTGTAGGGGTTACCCATGGAGACGAGGACCCAAGTTAGGGCCTATTGCATAAGATAATGACACAATTTGTCTCCTAGAAACACATGAGCATGAAGGGTGTGGTACACCTTTGTTTGAAGGGTATTTGAAGATGGTAGTGTGGAACAATACAACAAAAAATAGCAAAGGACACGAGGGTATCATGGTCTTAGTGAGTGAAAAAGAATGTCGTTTCATTTAGTTAGAAAAATAAGACTGAAATAAACAATTCATTTGGTTTAAAATCCCATTAGAATTACAATGTGCTATTTTGCTTCGGAGTTTAAAAAACTTACAAAAATAGAGGGCTTGAGCACAAAGACCCCTTTGTATCTTAAAAATGGATATTGCAATGTATTCTCAGCTAGGAGAAGTCCTTCTAGTGGGCGATTTCAATGCTAGGATGACAAGTGAACAAGTTAGCATTCTTTGTTGTAAAGAAGATTGCAATCCTATTTGGCTTATAGAAGAGAGTAATCATCAGTGGGAAGGAATTTCAGAAGACAACAAAGACTGCAATCTCTTTGGGGAGAAACTGCTTGCTCTATGTGGGGCATTTGATTTAATCATTTGCAATGGTTTGGCTAGATGGGCAAAATCTGGTAATTTCAGCTATACTACCTACAATGGCACAAGTGTAGTAGATTATATAATTTGCTCGCATGGTTTGTGTGAGAAAATGGAGGAAGTTTTGATTGGTGAAAAGCTTTGAGATTTAAAATATGATCAGAAACAAGTTTACGTAAGTTTCTCTTTGACCAGAAAGAAGTAGCTTGAAACAAGCACTGTGTATTCAACAAATTATTTCAAAGGGAAAAATTCTTTTGACTCAAAAAAACTGTAATACCTTCCAAATAACGCTATATAGGCTTTTTGAGAAGGAGACAATTTTGTTCCATAGCCTTCATAGTCACACACTAACACATTTAATTCAAAGTGCACTTGTAGAGTGCAAAAGAGAAAATAATAGGCAATCCAAAATAAATTACTTTCCGATTAATGCTTGGTTTGATGAGGAATGCAAAAAGGTAAGGATAACTTTTAAAGAGTAAAAAAAGCATAACATAGTCCTCAAAGTTTACAAGTAGTATTTAAGAAAGAAAAAAACTGATTTCATGGTCTTAAGAAGGGAAGAAATAATCTTTATGGGGAAAAGTAACCCCAGAACTCCAATCGAGAAAGAAGCAAATTGAAAATGATCTTACAACTTCTCCATGGTTTGATTATGTAGGGTAGCTTTATGAGTAGGATCCCAAGGTTGAGACTCCCCCCTTGGTCAACACTACTATTAAGCATTTCACCATGCAAGAGGTCAAGATGGGTATTAAAAGGTTGGGTGTCGAAAAATAAAAAGATTTAATCAAACTTCAAGCAGAATATCTAAAGTTGGGTTTGAAAATTCTTGCACCTCACACCACAAAAATTTTCAGCAACATCATTCAACATGGGTTCCCCATACACTGGGCAACTAGTCTAGCAATACATATTTTCAAGAGTAGTGACGTCAATAACCCCTCCAATTATATGATCATAATGATAAAACCTTTGTTTGAATAGTTATTTGGAAGTATGTTAGAAAATAAAATTAGCAAATGGTTGGAAGAAAGAGATAAACGTGCTAAAGCACAAGCAAATTTTAGACCTAAACATTCCATGGTTGATCATGGTATAACTTCAAGGAATATCATTGAAAATGTTTGGGAGAAAAAGCAGGAAGCCTTTTGTTGCTTTGTTGATTTAAAGAAGGCTTTTGACACGGTCCTTACGGATAATATTTGGCACAGAATGGAGGAATTTGAGGTTCCTATGCATCTTAGAGCCATTGTTCATAGGTTGTATGAGGAGGTGAAAGTCAAAATCAAAATTTCAGTTGGCATTTGGGTGAAAATTTGAAATTGAGAGACACGTTTTTGCTATGTAGAGATAAATCATGCTCTGTTTATTGGTTTCTAGTCCGAGAAAAAAAGACAATAAATTTTCTCATTTGAGAATTTAATACTTTCTCGATTGATAGTTTTAAAATGTTTCATCCAAGAGTTTAGTAAAATTAATGCCAAGGTTACAACCTGTTGTAGAATTGAGGCTTCTGTGATCAGTCATATTTATAAGAAGAGCTTCAGCGTAAATCACATGAGAAAGACCTTTGTCGATGCGTTTCGAACCAACCAGTGTGGTTCATCCTCAGGACAAGTTGAAGATACAGATCCAGTTCAGCGTGTTAAATAGTCTAAGCAGAGACTCAAACGGCTAAAAAATCTAACGGCTACTTTTCCACTCAAGAACCCCAGTCAAACTTCCTCTAACTAATTTAATATTAAAATACTATTATATTCATGGAGCTAGGTTAACCAGGTAAAAAATAAAACAAAACAAAGGTTAATCTGTTAAAAATAATTCATTTATTTATTTAAAATATTACTCCATTAT
>APFE030597493.1:0-23618 GCA_000404065.3 Pinus taeda
AGTTCAAGACCCGAAAAACTACCAAAAATATTAAATTGTGCTACAATTAACAAAATTGAAAAATTGAAAGAGACAGTGGTGCGGGGGGCAGTGGAATAGGTGGGTGACCACCAACATCCACTTGGATCACCATTTGTCTTTTCTTCATTTCGATGATTGATCCTCAACTGTCCCTACTTTTGCAAACTTGAAAGGCTCTAAAGGATGACTACATTAACTTTTGCTTACTTTTCCTGAGCTTTGGCAAGTCTTTTCTATGCCTCAACCAACTTGTTATTATCTGCCTTACAACCTCTGGTTTTTTTCTTCAAACTTCTCAGTGTATCTAGTATATCAGGAGAGTACTCTTCTCCTTGCTAATCAATTGACCTTTCCCATTCCACTAATTTCATATCAAGCCTGTAAGGGGAGTCATTTGAACTGTTGTCCACTAATATTTGATGTTTTATTTCCTGCAATCAGACCATGTTAGATAAACCAAATAGAAGACATAATCAAGATCATACCTCAGTGTATCTCAGTGGAGGCTATCTTATCTACATAACTCAATCCCTATTAGTACAACACATTATCACAAGTATATTGACGCATACATGAATATAATAACCATAACCATCTGCGTAGGCCAATCCAAATTAGCATGATACATAATAATATCAAGAACTTAACCACAATGACAATAATCATCATACATATGACTACAATGCATATAACAACAAGTTAACTATCATGCATAACTAGCAGATGCACTTGCATATGACTGCACTAATCAAATAACAGCTATCATGCATGTATCCACAACAATAATAGAATGAAAGGCATGCATATAACTTCGAAGCATATAAAAACCATTCACCATCATACTTGCATGCCCAACACACAAAACATTATGATTATCTACTTTTACTCTGAGGTGTAGTGCTACAACCTCACTTTGATACCAATTTGTAATGCCTCCTCCCACATCTACCCAGTTTTACCAGCTTCGCAAGGTAAACATGACAATAATGTCACTATGATATGACCTGACCTCCAATTTCTAATTATGGAAGTGGGGTTGACACACTGGCAACTTACAGACATTCCTCATGGACTACAAACCACCCAGGAGCTTGGAAACCACCCCAGGTGATAAATCGCTGAGATAGGGTTATTTTCACAAGGGTTTTACCAGCAACACGCACAACACAACATCAATGCATTTATGAGGTCCCAAACACATGCATAGACCTGCATCCATGTAGTTATGACCCAGAAACTCTAGTTTTTTGTCAATGTTTCTAAGATCTTATCCACTTATTCAGGCTAGCCTCTAGACCACCACACAAAACTGCTTGTAACAATCCAAAAACGAAAACAAGATGATCACAAGGGTAACCAATCAAGGCTCAAGCAATAACTTGACCTAGACATGCCTAATCCATGATATACATTTCATCAAACCTATAGTAAACATAGAAGCTACATGCCATGAATGCATATCTGATCGTAAGAGTTTGCACTTCATGGAGAATCACCAAGAAGGTCTAATACCCTCTCAAGATAGTTGTAATAACACTTGTTATTCCATGCATTCATCAACCATCTAGCAACCTATCAAAACGTGTCAAGAGCCATAGATAGAATATATCATATAACCAACATATAAAAAAAATGGAAACCATGGAAAATCAAAGATAAAATCACCAACATAATCACTATAGTGCTCATATATCACAATAGGAAAATATCTCATACTAACGTATAAAAATGTTAAGCAAGCCAGGGACTTCCAGGTACCACCAGACCATAGATTTAGTTGAACCAAATCTCTCTTTCATCCAATCACCCCTGTGCCACATTCCAAGCATGAATGTGGGAGAATAAGGGATAAATCAAACCAAAATCAACCAGGGCTTCTAGAAGCCAAACCACCTCAACCCTCAACCACAGTGATCTCACCTATGCGATCCAAAAATCACTAACATCAACCACATTGGTATCTACCCAAGCTGTCCAAGGTTCCAAGAACTAGTAACTCAACCCATACCTAAATGAGGGCTCCAGACTGTTTGTTCCAACTTGTGACTCCAATGACTAGTAACTCAAACCCCAAGGCTTTAGAGAATTTGTCCTAACCTGTAGGCTCCAGGAACTAGTAACTCAACCCAAGTTGTTCTAGGGCTCCAAAGTGTTTGTTCCAATCCACAACCATAGGGAACCTAAGAGCCAATCAGAAAAACAAGTGGAAAACCCACAACACCATAGCTATCCAGGAAATGAAAAAGCAAGGCTGAAACCACTTTCAATCTAGTAAAATCTACATGCCAATGACAACACATAACTGAGGAAGCACATGCATATACCATGCATCCAAAAATCAACAAGGAGATCACACATGCAACCTCTTACCTAAAAAGTAAGCCTGTTGTAGTTGTTGATCCAACTGTCTCCTTGCACTTCCTTGCTTTCCCTTTCTTGCTTCTCCATTTTCAAGTGAATGCTAAAGTGCTCCAAGCATGCTCCAATAATGCTCTAATTGTGCAAGAGTGTAAGAGAGCCAAATTCTAAACTGACAAAAGTTGTACAAAAGCCATGAGTTGATTCTTTGACACCTTTTTATCATTGATGTCTCCTTTTTCTTCATTTTCCTTCATTTTCCTTTAATTTCCCTTGCATGCAAATCTTTTTCTCTTATTTTCCTTTATTTTCATAACTAAATGCCATTTATTGTCTCTTTGTCTTTTCCAATGCCTTTGCCAATTTTCATAGCCATTAATAAGTTGCAAGTGATGCCTATTATGATGTTTTAATCACTATTCAGCTTGGAATACATATCCCATGACCTTGGTCTTATTTTTATTTACATGAAATATCAACCAAGGGATGTTACAATTATACATTTCTATATCTAAATAAAACTAATTAAAAATTAAAAATATTTATTTATTAAAATTCATTTAATTAACATTAAAATTTTTAAATTCCATCTTTTCTATTGTCAATATATATTTTTTCAATCACTATACATCCCAACAAAATGTAAGATGTTATACTCTTCTTATTATAATTGAACTCATCACGATCATGAAATAACACATAATCACTAATTTAAAATCACTTTGTTGTTGGTAAATTCGATTGTCCAACACAATGGTTGTAGGTAATGTCCATGCCTTGAATGTATAGAATAAGGAAATTCTTATCTGGGGAAATATATATAGTATGGAAGTAGAAATGTATTTTGTAATGCATTTATACAACATTTAAACCAAGAATTAACGCACAACTCATAAGAAAGGACAAGAGTTAGTGCATTATTAATTCAACTTTGAATCCATTGAATGAAGGAATGAGGGAAAGTCTTGTAGGTGTTTAGCAACTCAAAATTCAAACACTTTTAGTGACTGAACTATAGGGATTAGTTCATAAGGTTCACAGAACCTAGAACGACTTGTTGATCATTAACATGGAATAACATCTAGTACCAATAGTGCTTCTTTACTAATGTTTCTAGTGACCTAGTAACAAAACAATTAATTATCTCTCCATGCCACTAATCAAACAACTGGAGGATTGAGCTATGGGTTTCTTCCATCTATGCCATTGAATAAAAATAGGTGATGACATATGTTTTACATTATAGGAACATAACACTTAGTCTTAGTAATTCGTTGACCACATAGATTTTCAATGCACCATAAACATAGAGCATTTTTATCCATGTATAGCCCAAATGGAAAAACCAGATTTTATGCAGATTTTATTATGTAGGAATTGATTAGAAAAGGGTGGGTTGTACACACATTGGGTGTAATATTACTCACTGGTAGGAAATTTGCAGATGACTGTGGCTTAACAAAAATCCTTTCTCACTATGGGACCAAGTCAATTCCTTATTCTATTATGATCATCAAGCATACTGCTTCCTTCTCTCATCTCTGTTATTTTCTTTCTTCATTTTCTCCTCTTTGTTAAATGCCCCACTTCTTCATCACAACCTTCATTTTTAAGGGGCTACATCGGAAGGTCAACCATCACAATGGTTCAATCCAACTTCTAAGTAAATTTTTGGGCATTTCCTCAGTTTGCTAAAAAAAAAAAAATAATTAAAAGCGTGTTATAAAATTTTGCAAAGAAATGGTGTTGAGGATTCAATTAGGGACTTGCCTCCATTCCTCCATTCCTCCCACATGCATACCCATGATACCAAAAAGTTTAACATTGTTAAATATCCTTTACAAATACATCTCTTCTCCCTTTGTAATCTTTCAAAATATTTTTGTAAAATTCCTGCTAAATTATTCCAGCTTTTACTTCTTTTACTTTGGAATCCATTCTAATTGAACTTAATATTTATAGGATTTCATGTTTATGTTTTCACATTAAAGAGAACTTAATTTAGTAGTTGCATTCATAATTTCTAAGTTTAATTAAATAGCTATTGAAATATAAAGCAAGGAATTTCAATACAGTAAGAATGATGATATGAGGTAGAACAATGTTTGTAGTAGTGAGTGCCTCGTAGTAAAGTATTCAAGGCTAAAAAAATGTTTGTGGCACCATATAAGGTTAAATAGCCTAGAGTTCAAAAATCCCCATAAATGAATATGAGTAGATTGATATTTTATTCTCACACAAAAATTTTATTTGTTGCTTGATAATAATATACATTTTTATTAATTAAATAATTTATTATTATTTTTAATAATAGTTCAAAATAGCAAGGGGTATTCCTTATAACCATACAGTATTGTTTTTACAATTTTTATTAAAAATAAAAATATAAATATTGAAATTCACATCTATGTAAAAAAAAATTGAGACAAAATATCATTCATACTTTATCTTGGAAAACCTTAAAATACAAAAAGTGTAAACATTTTTCCATATAACTAATTAAAATAAAATTTATCAAACATATAAAACCAATAAAACTGGTCAACCATATAAAGCAAATTTCAAATATATTAATCTTGAAACATTAATGAGCATAATAAATCTAAGCTTGAAATATAATCCCAAACCTTTTTTATAAATTAAAAATATTAATAAGCATAATAAATTTTGAGAATCTATTAATCAATGTAATACATCCTTACAAAGCATCGTAATGAATCCTTACAAAGCATTTAGTAATTGTTTGCTTTCTTACCTCACATACAATCTAAGCTTGGAATATATCCCCATTATAAGATATTAATTAGCGTAATAAATCTTGAGAAAATATTAATCAACGTAGTGAATCTTTACCAAGCATGTAGTGATGGTTTAACTTCTTACATCACATACTAACTCCACATAATTCCTATTCCTTTGATATAAAATTAATTAATAAAATTCGCTATGGCATTCCCATTCCCTTCCTTCAATGACACTATTTATAAAAATAACGTTTAACGTATAAATCTTGACACTATTTATGAAAATAACGTTTAACGTATAAATCTTAACCAAAATTAGTGTTAGTGGTTTTAAATTAATCTTGTTCTCAACAACGCATATCTTGGAAGAAAAGAGGGCAGGCATAACTGGCCGCAACCCACTTTAACTGGCAGAATGCATAAAAGCAGGGAAGAGAAAAGAAATAAAATTATTTTAATTTTTACGAGGTGAAAGATAGTTTATTGGACTATTCTTTTTTTACCAAAAGGCGTCTCTCTAAATCGAACTGTAGATTGAATAACTTCTCGACTGTTACAGCAATGGATGAATGCTCAAACTGAGACGATGGATGTGGTCCGTTAGCCCCATGTATCACTACAACAACAATTTATTTAATATAATACTCAATGTTATGGAAAATAATCGAATTATGGATGAAAGGAACAAGATAGCGCCAAGAGAGTCGAAACCTGTTCCTTTGTCAATCCATGGCGAAATCACGATAGTGGGGACTCGAACCCCTAACCTGTCGAATTTGAAAAAGAAGGGGTCGAGGCCGATAATGTCGTCAGGGCTAGGCACGTCCTTCACAGGTGTGGGAATGTGATCGAAGAATACGCCGTGCTCGTCATAATTTATGAGGAACAACGTCTCATTCACCTGAGGGCTGGATCTGAGCATCTCGTACACCTCCTTCACGAATTTCTGGCCCTCGGCTACATCGTGCCAAGGATGGTCATCGTTGGCGGGGAAGAGCCTGGAATCCATGTAGCGCTGCTCCACAACCACATAATTGGGCAACTTCCCATTCCTGGCATGGGCCTTGAATTGAGCCGAGTAGGAGTGGAAATCGCCAATATACGTGATTTTTCTGAGATTTCTGTAGAACAGAGTGGCTGGGATGTTCTGGTAATAAATCCCGAACGACAAACCCGACTCGACTATTGATTCAAAGATGGTTTTCTGTGGGTATCCGTTGGCCAACAGCTTGAGGATATTGCTGGTGGCTCCATGGGAAGTCGTAGAATGAACGTAGAGTCTGTTGGATTGAGTCAAGGCCGGTACCGAAGCAAACCACCGATCGAACACTGCGAACTCACTTACGAGAGTGTTATATACGGGAACAACCTCGGGTCTGAAGCCATTCATGACAGTCTGAGACATGTTGGGACCCCCCAAGGAAGTCGCCTGCTGGCGAATCTGTTCATAGGTGCAGGATTCGCGGAGGTGTTCTCGGAGCCAAAAATCTGGTCTCGTATGGCCTGAAACGAGTGCCCCGGATCCGGATCCGGCTCCACATACTCTGCCTCGTCTTTGAAGAGAAGACTCGCAGAATTGGGATCAGTGGTGGATATGGGATTCGACTCCTGGCCGGTAACCCCATCGATTTGTGGATTCAGCGGCTTCATCCATGGCCAAATTCAAAATAATGTGGGCGGGCATCGATTTGTGGATTCAGCCGCTTCATCCACGGCCAAATTCAAAATAATGTGGGCGGGAAAATTTCAAAACTTGTTGGGAAATTCGAATCTCGGTAGTGGTTTAAATTAATTCAATTCACATGTATCATGCGCATGGGGATGATGCATCTCGCATTGGCATAAGTCATGATCAGTTCACATGTATCATGCACATGGGCACGAGGCATCTCGCATTGGGATAAGTCATGGATGGATGATTTACAAAGACATCAACCCAATCCTCGGAAAGTATTTGCCGGAGAAATTATGTCCACGAATCAACAGTCTCATAACTGATGTCAGAGTCCTCCTCCAAAAACGTCGTTACAGAGGGGCTATAAGGTGGAAATAGGCCTCGCCACCGCATGTTGTCATCTTGTGGGAAGACTTCAGTTAACCGAGTCAATATCTATCCCCACAAAACCAAATTTTGATCTTGGATTCAACTCCCAGAGGTGCGCGATAAGAATATAAATCAAGGATCCCCCATCCTCTAGAGTGCAAACACAGCAGGAACAACGGTGTGAGCTGCTGGAGCTCTAGATTCCGAGGGTGGGAAAGGGCAAGAGGCCATGGATATGGATAGTTCGAAGCCAACGAAGAAGATTCCCAGAAACAGGTTTGTGATTGCATATGCAGTTTTGGCCTCCACCATCTCAATTCTGTTCGGCTATGGTATGTTTGGAGTACTTGATTGGAATAGACGACCGATCAGATGATCTGGATATGACAAGTTTGGCAACTTTTACAGTATTTACTGTGTATATAACTGTCAATATTTATTTCATCAGGCTCTTTGCATTTTAATTCTGTGCATACTGAACTTATTTCGGCAGTTTACTTCTGTTGTTGCTGTACTTGTCCCATAAGAGTTTTTCCTGCTCTGTTTGTTCTGGTTCATATATAGTACATACTTTCGATGCTCATTTCTTCAGCCTTCTTTGTATATATTCTATGTATACTGTCAATACTCATTTCTTAAGCCTTATTTTGTCTTTTATCTACGTATACCGTTAATACTCATTTTAATAGTACCTGTTTGGCAGTTTTCCTTTATATTTCTTCTGTGAATGAAGTATGTTTTGCAAAAAAAAAATTAGTTTTGAAATAAGCATGGGATAATTATTATTGAGGATTATCTGAAAATATATGCTGGCTCATCACTGCTATTCAAGGAAAACCATTCGACTTGTAATTACTAGCCAAGAGAATCCATAAAGAGAAAAGCAGAAAAGACTGTCAAATACCTCTAAATCTTCAGCAGTCAAGGCTGCCAAATACCTCTCAGCAGTTAACATATTTTCTTGAGTCTAAATTTTTTTTGTTAACGACTCCACCTGTAATTAACAACTAAGAGTCTATCGAGAAAAGTTGTCAAGACTGTCAAATACCTCTAAATCTTCCGCAGTCAGGGCTGCCAAATACCTCTAAAGACTCCACCTGTAATTAACAACTAAGAGTCTATCAGGAGAAAAGTTGTCAAGACTGTCCAATACCTCTAAATCTTCAGCAGTGAGGGCTGCCAAATACCTCTAAATCTTATTTTCTTTTCTTGAGTCTAAATTTTTTTTGTTAATTTTTTTAATAAATATATTTACGATTTTTTCGAGTTCGAATAAGTGGTTGGCAAGGGTACTACTGTAACGGCTTAGATTCAATGTTGATGCAAAGACCTTTGTGTGTAGAGAAAATGTGAATTTCAACTGTTTCCATGCTTTCAGCTAGACCATTTTCTTTTGTATTTCTCCCGTGCATATCGTTCCTACTTACTTTTTTTATATTTCACAGGTTTTTGAATTTAGGATTGATGGAGGCAAGGGTGTTGCCATAGAAACAATTTAGGATTAAAGCCGGCGTAGAGTAGTTTTAGGTTTAAAGCTGGTTTATAGTCGTTTTTAAGAAAATATATTATAAGTTACTGTAATCGATTTTTCCGAGTTCAATAAACTTTAACATATTTTCCAGGGTAAAGGGTAAAGGTTAACAGCCAAGAGAATAAAGGTTAATAGTTAAGAGTGTGAGTTTGTATGAAGTAGTCGGTGCAGAAGAGTCCGGTATAGTTAGAGTATGCATAATTTCATATTTACTAAATTTGGTATTTATATATTTGTAACTGGGTCATTGTAATAAAAAACAAGAAAAAACTAGCTTAAGCAGCAGCTAACCATTTTGTGTTTATTTGTTCTTTCCTCCTCTGGCTTTATAACCGGGATGAAACTCATCTTTTTCTTTCAACATTTTTTTGGATGATCAATTTGCATTTCTGAACCATACTAAATATAATTACTTCTTGATATTCTCAGTTGGAATGGGGCCTGTTAACTGGGTGCTGGGAGCCGAGATTTTCCCTCTTAGACTCCGGGCCAAGGGATGGCCGTTAACCGAGGCATTCGTCGGGTGGTCTCAATGACATTTCTCAGCATTTCCAGAGCAATGACTGTGCGTCAATGGTTCTCCCTCGTCTTAGCTGTTTCGGTTCTCTGTCCAATCTTCATATACTTCCGTGTACTGGAATCTTTCCCCGTGAAACCTCAGGAATATTTAGACAAAATGGAAACAGATCCGTCAGTGCTTGAGCCTGGTAACAGGAGGGGTATTCCAGTGAAAGCAGAAACAGGAGGGGCAGTAACAATAACAGGAGGGGCAGTAAATGTAACAGGAGCGAAAGTAAATGTAACAGTAGCGACAGTAACAGTAACAGGAGGGGGAGTAAATACAACAGGAGGGGCAGTAACAGGAGGGGGAGCAGGGGTGGCAGTAACAAGTGGGGGAGCAATTGTAACAGGAGCGGAAGTAACAGTAACAGGAGGGGTAGTAACAGTAACAGGAGGGGCAGTAAATGTAACAGGAGGGACAGTAACAGTAGGGGCAGCAGGGGGGGCAGTAACAGGAGGGGCAGTAACAGGATGGCTAGTAACAGGAGGGGCAGTAACAGGAGGGGCGGTAACAGGAGGGGCAGGAGAGGCAGTAACAGAAGGGGCAGTAACAGAAGGGGAAGTAATAGGAAAGGTAGTAATAGGAGGGGTATTAACAAGAGGGGCAGCAACAGGAGGGGTATTCCAGTGAAAGCAGAAACAGCCGTATCATGAACGTATTCTACTGAAAACTACGATATATTTTATATGACCCTGGTATGTCCGAAGCTGCAGGATAAAGAAAAGGGAAAATAGTTTGTCATATGTAGTCCATAGGGTTTGTGTATGTTTAAGTGCAAGTTGATGTAATGCATATTTGTCAAAAATCCCCAATTTGGAGGACTCAATTCAATGTACTTCATCGGATTTGGGCTGAGATCACAGCCCGGCAAGCCATGTTTAAATTAGTGTAAACCCATCTTTTTTATGATTTGTCAAAAATCTACGAAGTCTACATTTACGACGTGATTCGCCCCTTTAGCCGCAGCTTTCCGGCTCCGCAAGCCCAACTAATTCTCATAAGTAATCGAATATATAAGGAAAGGGAGTCGTTACCATGTCTTGCTTAAGGCTTTCACTTACTCAATGGAACCTACACTATGGACTACCAGCAGTACAACTAAGCTTGATTAACCGATTAACAAGGCTAGACAAGAGTTAGACGTGTTGATAGACAGTGTGGCTGGGGCATAGAGACTAACCTAGAAGAAGCTTAAGTAGGGTGGATTCTAATAGTCTCTGTTGTTCCAACTAAGAAATATAAATCTAAAGATTCTTAATCTAAATCTAAATCTTTTGATTAAACCTAGTTCAAATAGTCTCTCTAAAAAGAATACGTTTATGATACACTGATAAGAAGTTAAGTTACGACACTGATAAGAAGTTAAGGATTCAGACGTCCACAGGCCAAAGGTGTTGGGAATTAGGAAACTCTAAAGAAGAGCCATGTTTGAATTAGTCCAAACACACCTTTTTTAATGATTTGTCAGAAATCCCCACTCTCATGAGCTCAAATCAATGTACTTAATCCAATTTAGGGCTAATCCAATGTACTTCATCCCACTTCGGCTGAGATGACAACCAAGCGAACTAAATACAAATGTAAACTATATTAGCAAAAGTAAATAGATTGAGATATTAAAAAAGTTAAAAGGCAACGCATGTTAAGAATGTATTTTTATGTCTTTTCTTAATTTAAGTAGATAGATTGAGATATTAAAAAAGTTAAAGGCAACGCATGTTAAGAATTTTTATGTCTTTTTTAATTTATGGGTAGCCATTAAATTTACACTTTTGTAATTAGTTATTATAGTACATAGATATTGTTATAATAATATTAAATAAAGTTGTATTAAATAATAATTATTTTAATTAAAAAAATATTTAAATAATAAATTAATAATAAAATATAAATAAATTTATTTGTATAATAATTATCAAATTTATATTATTCAGATTTTATAATTTTATCTTAAGTTTCTTTTAACATTTATTTTATGGTTGGTTGAAGAATTTGTCTCTTATATATTTATAATATTGTTTTTCTAATTTATGCCTTGTAGAGATTGGTGTCTTCAAAGATTAAGAAATTAATGGTAGTAGTTATTTTTAAAGTTTTTTTCTAATTTATGCATTGTTAAGTAGGTGTCATCAAAGATTGAGAAATTAATGATGTTAGAATATGGATAAATTTTATTCATAACAAAATAATTATACCATAAAAAATCAATCATTAAAGGAAAAAAAGAAAAGTTAATTTTTCTTATTATTACTTTTTAAAGATAGTTGGAAATATCTCTCGTTAAAAACATAATTGTAATTTAAACAAAATAAATTACGTTTATTCATCACTATTAACATTAACAGGAATTATATGTGCAAATTCTTCCTAATTTTTATAATTTAATTCTTTATTAATTAATAAATATAATAAATATCTAGTATTATTCAAAATGTAGTTAAATTAATTGTTGTTATTTATAAAACCATAACCTACTGTAGGAAACATCAAAAATTTGGATTTTATAAGTTATTTAAAAGATATATATTTAAAAAAAAAATATATAAAATATTTAATTTTTTAAAATACTATAATATACATATACATTCATATATATTATTATTTATTTTTAATTTAAATATTTTTAAATTTTTAAATATAGTTTTGAATATAACGTTATATTGTGGGAAAATATTTTTTTCCAAATTATAAAATATTTTGTTACTTTCCATTGTAAATATTTTACTAAATTTTTTAAAAGTCAATTTTGTTATATATAAAATAAGAAAATAAACGCAATGGAATAATATTAATAAAAAAAAATAATTTTTTTCCCTCAATAAATATTTGTTACTTTCATTGTAAATGTTTTACTGACTTTTATCAATTTTGTTTATATTACAAAATAAGAATAAACACATTAATAATATTAATAAAAATAAAATAATATCATTTACAATCCTTATTAAACAGTTTCACCTGAAATATATTATTTAAAATTCCACTTAATCAATATTTAAAACAAAATACTATTCTAATTGAAATTTAAACTTTTATAGGAAAAAAACATAATATTTTCATCTCATAACGTGTTTCTTCATATCTATTTGATATTAATTTTGAAAATATACAAACTTGAGTGTGTACTACATTGTATTTATCTTAATCCACGGTTCTATGTATATAATAATTATAATAAAGAGCACCGAAATATTTATCAAAAATTGACTTACGACTTAAAGTTTGTTGTTTTCTTGACCCTTGAACCTATTACTGGTAAAAGTAGTTATACACACTTAATCACACTCAAATATTGTATACTTGCAAAATTCAGCGATCGAGTGGGAAGCGAGCTCTGAGAAATCTATCTTTCTGAGTGAAAACAATGTTGAAATTAGCATTATGCCCATTTAAATATTGTTGATTTCATTTCTCTTTTGTTAGAAACTGCTTCTGAAAGCATGGAGCATGACCCAATTATGTAAGCCAAACATGGGTTCCCAGCCGAATGGGGTGCCAGCCAGGTGAGGGATATGGCAACCGTCTCACTATGTACTACTAGTGGCGGGCGACGCTCTCTAGAGACATTAGCTTGCTGTAGAAAATGAGCAACAGTGCAAATAAATTCACTTCATCTCCATGCTTGTCCGTTCTAGTTGATTGTTTCCTTTAGGAACAAGTTTTTCTCTCTGGTTTCTGATCAACCGACTAAGTTTCTTTCCAGTTTGGTCTTTTATTACTTTTCCATTTTCGTTTCTGACTACATAATCTTCCCCCTGCCCGACCATTCTCGCCCTCTCCTCCTTCCTGGCTCTATTGAACCTTTATGACTAGTGTCTAGATGTAAAGCCTTGTCCTTCTCCTTCTCCTCGTAACTCAAGTAATCTCCTTGTGACCTGCTCTCTCGACCCCCAATGACTCCATTAACCAGTGTCCACTCACTTAGCCCTATTCCCATAGCTGCCCCCCCCCCCCACCAACTCCATTATCCAGTGTCCACTCACTTAGCTCTATTTCCCAAATCCACGGCTTCAACTTTTGTTTCTTACACTACCTCTTGCATCTTGCTCTTCGTTTGGTTCTTGGTTTCACGGGTGCAAAACAACTGTAACATGCCTAAAGCTGATACAGTGTTGCAGGGATCGAGTTGGCTCTTAGTGATGCATGTTGTTGTTGGCATTATGACATAGGTTTGTCTCTATGGCACAGGTGTTGTCCTTGATGGCAACTCACTCAAATGGCAGATCACAGTTCGGGCTCTGAGAATGAAAGGAAATGAGGTATACGCAGGTTCCTCTTAAGAAAGTCACGTGTATACATGCAGTATTGCTATCAAAATACACGTATGCGTATGCACGCACTTTCATGCACAGAAAAGCGCGTACATGTGGGAAAACTTATGATTGGTTCATGATATTGAGTCCGACATATTTGAACCTATGATTTTGGTCCTTGGTATTGCATCCAAAGTGTTGTACCTAGGTATTGAGTCCCAGGTATTGGTTCTCAATGGTTTTGGACCATGGTTTGAGCAAGGCCTAAGACTATAAAAAGGAAAGGAGATCATTTGGCAAGGGTATCAATTCAAGAATTGAATATATTAAGAAGAGTAAGATTTGGAACACTGGTGATTGATTTATGGTGCATTGCTGGATCAGAACTAAGGAGGAACCTAAGTGCTAAAACATGGATAAGTTCTATTGATGGGTCAAATCTCAAGGGCTTAAGAGAAGTATCTTTATGTGTTTCTGATCTGTTATATTTGGTGCCTGTTTTAAGTTATAAATCTAATAATCTGGGTACAATTGATGTCTGAATACTTGAAAAGGGAAAATTGTCTTTTATAGCTCTGTACGTAGGTTTGGCACATCAGAGGCGCGTATACACGCAGGTTGAGCAACAGATGACAACATATACATAGGTTGGTCTAGATACAGATGCGTATGTACGCAGGTTTCTACGTTGTGAAGTAGCGTACGTCTTATGAAATATGCTCTAGCTACTTCTGTTTATTGCTACAATGTTCTGGGTTGAGAATTGGTGTCTGGTTACTGGTACTGTTTTTCTGGTTATAGCATTCTAGGCAGTTATTGGTTGATTCAGTAGTTGTTTGTGGAAAGGAGATTGGTTGATGTACATATACTTGATGTTTGTTTGATGTTCATGGATCCAGTCTGAAAATTTATGAAACGTGGTCCCTGGAAGAGAAGAGAAGGTTGTAGCCTTCTCTAGGTCAGCACCTACGTACTAGTATTTCAGCTAGTACAAGAGCTAAGGGGGTTGTAGCTCCATTCCACGAGAAGCTGGAGAATAGGAAAGGGTTGTAGCACTCTGCAGCTTGTAGCATGTGTACTGGTAAAGGACTGAACCAATACAAAATCATTGTACAAAGAAGTTTCTAATTAAAAAAGATAGAGACGAATTGCAGCAGGTGGTTTTCACCCACATTGGGTTTCCACCTTATATCTTGTGTTATTGTGTGTGACTGTCTGCACTGTTTTTCTTGTTCCTGGTTATTGTTTATATGGTTCTGACACACATATTTAAAATCAACATCTCAAGAATAATTAAATTACAAGTCTATAAGTTATACACTGCTTTCCTTAACTGAAGTTGCATATATATGCTGGTTTATCTAACTAAAGTAGCGTACACAAATCAGTGAAAGAATTGAAAAGAATTGTCTTGATAATACTGATTCACCCCCCCTCTCAATATTATTTCCAACAATTGGTATCAGAGCAGGTCCTTCAGAAGAAGCTTGATCGCTTTAAGGAAGATCCATCATCATGAGCAACTACGAAAAAGAAGCATCTGTCAGGCCACTGATTTTTGATGGGAGGAACTTCGTCTATTGGAAGGTAAGAATCACTGCCTATCTTCAATCTCTTGGTACAGAAATTTGGGGTAATGTGGAAACAAGATACACATTTCCTTCAGCCACTCCTAGAGATGCAGTTGTAAGAAGCAGGATGAAACAAATGCAAAAGCTGTCAATACTCTATTAAGAAGTCTATCTCAATCAGAATTCGTCAAGGTTATGCAGCTCAAAAGCACAAAAGAAATATGGGACAAGATCGTTCTTAGCTATGAAGGAGATGAATAGGTAAAACAAGCAAGACTACAAACTCTTAGAATTCAATATGAAAGTCTCAAAATGCATAATGATGAAAGTGTGGCTAACTATTTCCTACATATAGATGAGATCATAAATTGTATGAAAAACTTGGGTGAGGAAATAAAAGAAGTTGTTTTGGTTAAAATGGTTCTAAGATCTTTGTCTCTTAAGTTTGATCAAAAGTTTTTGCCATAGAAGAAAAGCAGAATCTACAGAGCCTTACCATGGCACAGCTGCACAGAATCCTAACTGCTTATGAAATTAGAAAAGGAGGACCATCAGAAAGGAGAGAAGGTGCATTCAAAGCTTTAACAAAAGGAGATTACTATGAATTAGGACATATGTCAGAAGAAGAGGAAGAATCAAATTTTGTTAAGAACATTCAATGGGGAGCTGGAAGATTCAGAGGTAAGCTGCCTTTCAAATGCTTTGCTTGTGGAAGAGTCGGACATTATGCTACCAAGTGCCCTCATAAAGATAAACTTGACAAAGGTAAGGAACCAGTTAGATGGAATAGAAAACAGAATGTAAGTAAAAATAGCTATTATATTCATGAATACAATGATGGACTTTCAAATAGTGATGAAGATGAACAAGATAATTATGATAGACTTTTGATGGCCTTTGAAGATGATGATTTATTGGATGCTATAAATGAAGAAGGTCTTTATGAAGAAATTTCTAAACTTAAAGTTTGTTTAGAGGAAAAGAATATGATTATAGATACTCTAACATTCCAACTTGTTGAAAAAGATAAACACAATGAAGAGTTAGAATGTGAAATTGTGGGACTTAGAAAGGAAATTGAGAAAACAAAAGCCCTTAATCTCAGATTTTCTAAAGCATCTGAAACTTTAGATGAGATTATCAAAGTGCAACTTTCTTCTCTAATCAAGACAGGTCTCAGATATTCTGAAGAAGCGTCTCAAGCTCAAAAGCCATCCACCTCCAAAAGTTATCTTGATGCAGCAAGTAGAAGCGAACAGGTTAACAATCGACAGAAAAAGCATAATGCAGATCACCAGGTAAATCAGGGACCATTTGCTTCAAGAATGATCAAAGATTATCAAGTAAATCGGGGGCAATCTACTTCAAAGATGAACAGAAGCTTCAACCGACCATAGGTAAATCATTCTCAATTTGGCTCAAGAACGGATGGAAACTACAATCATATGGTTGGTAGATTTGATAATCGCAGGAATTTCTTCAATGGCCAATGTTTCTCTTGTCATAACTTTGGTCATAAAGCTACTCAATGTGTTGCCTAAGACCATCATGACTAGGGAAGCTCAAAAACAAAGGAGTATTATAGGAATCATGAAAAGAACCTACAATAACTTCTCTGCTCTTGAAAATGAAATAGAATGTTCTATCTGTAACAACTTTGGTCATGAAGATTCTGAATGCATGAGTAGGTTTCGGCAAACAACTCAGAAGGAGCAAGCTTCATTGAGCTCCAAAACATGGAAAAAGAAAGAACCACAACCAGAAAGATGTGGGATAGCCTTATATGAGGAAGGACAAGAAAATCAATGGTACATTGACAGTGGATGCTCAAAACATATGATAGGTGATAAAGAAAAACTTCAGTCATATACTGCCTTAGAAAAGGAGAAGAAGGTCTCATTTGGAAATGAGACCCCTGCACTCATAAAAGGTAAAGGTTTTGTTCGTTTAAAAGAAAAAGTTAAAGCTGGAAATGTCATGTATGTTGATGGCTTAAAGCATAATTTATTAAGTGTCAGTCATATGTGTGATCAAGGAAATGAGGTAATATTTTGATCAAATGGATGTATTGTTCGTGAGCTTGATACAGGAATAACAGTGATCAAAGGCATAAGAACTCCAAATAATTTATATGTACTCAAAGGAGGACAACAACAATGCTATTTAAGCAAGAATGATCAACAATGGCTATGGCACAGAAGACTGGGGCATCTTAGCTTCTCTCAGATAAGGAAAGCATGCAAATACCAGGCGGTTCGTGATCTTCCTAACATCAGAATTCCAAACAATACAATATGCAAATCATGTCAGTTTGGTAAGCAAACCAGAACTAATTTCCCTTAGAAGGAAGGATTAGCTAGCAGGCCACTCGAACTTGTCAACACCGATATATGTGGTCCAACTAGGAAGAGGTCACCTCGAGGAGAATAGTACTTCATATTGTTCATTGACGACTTTTCAAGGATGTGTTGGATAGGACTCATGAATTATAAATATGAAGCTTTCGAAAATTTCAAGTCATTCAAAGCTTTGGTTGAAAACAAATCAGATCACAGAATCAAATGCCTCAGATCTTATTGAGGAGGGGAATTTACCTCAGGTAAATTTTTCGATTTTTGTGAAGAACATGGAATAAGAAGGGAATTCTCTGTTGTAAGGACTCCTTAGCAAAATGGAGTAGTGGAAAGGATGAACAGAATGGTTCAACAAATGGCTCGTGCTATGCTTGATGAGTCTGGAACTCCCGCAACCTTCTGGGGCGAAGCCGCATTTGCTGCTGTTACTATTCTCAACAAGACAAATGTCCAGGTAAACAACACTCAGAATCCTCATGAACTTTGGTATGCTAAGACTCCCATGGTAAAATACTTCAAAATTTTTGGAAGAAAATGCTACATTAAAAGGACTAATGAAAATCTTGGTAAGTTTGAACCTAGAGCAGATGAAGGCATTTTACTTGGCTACTCTCCCCATAGCAAAGCATACAAGTGTTACAATAAAAGACTTGGTAAAATTGTTGAAAGTATTGATGTAGTGGTTGATGAAGAAGGAAACACTCCTAGGCAAGTAAAATATGAAGATTTTGAAGATGATGAGGACTATCCTTCAACATCAAATCAGATTCATGATGAAGAAGAAATCCATGAGGCATCAGAAGAACAGATAAGGATAGAAGAAAAGACTCCATCCAGATATGTTCAAAAGAATCATCCAGAATCTCAAATTTTGGGGTAGAAAGAGGCAGGTGTAAGAGAGGCATGCAAATATGAATGATGGATCAAGGCCATGGAGGAAGAACTTGAACAGATTGAAAAGAATAACACTTGGGAGTTGGTTCCTAGACCAAAAGATAAGAATGTCATAAGGACAAAATGGATTTTAAAAAATAAGTTGAATGAAAATGGAGATGTGGTTAGAAACAAGAAAGACTTGTTTGTAAAGGGTATGCGCAACAAGAAGGCATAGACTTTGAAGAAACTTTTGCACCATTTTCCAGACTTGAGGCTATAAGAATGTTCCTTGCTCTCTCTAGCTTTCAAAAGTTCAGAGTATTTCAAATGGGCGTAAAATCTACCTTCTTGATTGGAGACTTGGATGAAGAAGTATACATTGAGAACCCAGATGGGTTTATCCTTGGAAATGATCCAAAACTTGTATGCAGACTCAAAAAGGCTCTTTATGGTCTTAAACAGGCTCCAAGGGCTTGGTACTATTGGTTGGATAAGTATCTCCATCAATAAGGTTTTGTAAAAGGATCAACAGAGAGCAATCTATATGTAAAAATTGATAATGATAAGTTGCTAATACTTGTTGTATATGTTGATGATATCATTTTTGGTAGCAATGAGGAAGACATGAGTCAAAACTTTGCCTTGGTGATGCAAAAAGAATTTAAAATGTCCCTACTTGGTGAGCTCACATATTTTCTTGGTTTACAAGTCCAACAAAACAAAGACGGAATTTTTCTATCACAAACCAAGTATCTCAAGCAGATCTTGAAGAAATATTGGATGGAGGATTCGAAACCAGTGTGTGCCCCTATGGTAAGAGGATGCAGTCTCAGTGAAAATGATGAGTCAGCAGCAGTACATCAACCAAACTATAGATCCATGATTGGTAGTCTGCTCTATGTAATAGGTACCCGACTAGACATTATGCATGCAGTGGGAATAGTTGGAAGGTTTCAGGCAAACCCAAAGGAAACTCTTCTTCAAGCAGTAAAGAGAATTTTCAAGTATCTTCAAGGAAATCAAAACTATGGCCTATGGTATCCTAGAGGTACAAATCTCACACTTCATGCATATACCGATGTAGATTGGGCAGGAAGCGTGGATGACAGAAAGAGCAGTAGTGGTGGTGCATTCTTTATTGGGTCCATATTAGTATCTTGGTTTAGCAAGAAACAAAGCTCAATTGCATTATCTATGACTAAAGAATAATATGTGGCTGCTGCATCTTGCTACACACAACTCCTCTAGATGATGCAAACATTGCAAGATCTTCAAATCACTTGTACTCCACCTTTCTCCATTTATTGTGATAATACAAGTGCAATCAGTATTTCAAAGAATCTTGTCATGCATTCAAACACCAAGCACATACCTATTAAATATCATTTTCTCCGGGAATAAGTGCTTGTACAAAAGGTCAAATTGGAGTATGTTCCCTCCAAGGAACAGGTTGCTGATATACTCACCAAACCACTACCCAGGGAGACATTTGAATATCTTAGACAGAAGTTGGGAGTAGTTGATGCATCATCTTGCTGCTGAAACTTGTCTGTTTCAGAGATTAATGGTTGTGTGCGAGTTTCACATGGGGTACCCATGTACATACGTCGATTTATGAAGATACAGTCGCGTATATGTTGGTTTGAAGACTTTCTGTGGGCCAGGCTCTAGATGAAAAGAGTCTGATCTGGGTCTGACAGAGACCATCTGGCACACTTAGGGGGAGCTTGGACAGCACAGCAAAGTAGAGATTTCTACATGTTCTCAAGGGGAGGATAACCCTTTGCCCTTGATGTCAAAGGGGGAGCATGATTTTGAGTGACTTGGGGTTGCCATCAAGTCCAGAGGGCGAGATTGTTGGCATTATGACATCGGTTTGGATCTATGGCACAGGTGTTGTCCTTGATGGAAACTCACTCAAATGGCAGATCATAGTTCAGGCTTTCAAAACGAAAGGAAATGAGGTATACGTAGGTTCTTCTTAACAAAGTCGCGTATACACGTGGTATTGCTGATCAAAAGACGCGTATACGTATGCACGCACTTTCATGCACAAAAAAGCGCGTACATGTGGGAAAACTTATGATTGGTTCATGATATTGAGTCCAACATATTTGAAGCTATGGCTTTGGTCCTTGTTATTGCATCCAAAGTGTTGTACCCAGGTTTTGGGTCCCTGGTATTGGTTCTCAATGGTTTTGGACCATGGTTTGAGCAAGGCTTGAGACTATAAAAAGGAAAGGAGATCATTTGGCAAGGGTATCAATTCAAGAATTGAACATCTTAAGAAGAGTAAGATCTGGAACACTGGTGATTGGTTTATGGTGCATTGCTGGATCAGAACTAAGGAGGAACGTAAGCGCTAAAAGATGGATAAGTTCTATTGATGGGTCAAATCTCAAGGGCTTAAGAAAAGTATCTTTATGTGTTTTTGATCTGTTATATTTGGCGCTTGTTTTAACTTATAAATCTAATAATCTGGGTACAACTGATGTCTGAATACTTGAAAAGGGAAAATTGTCTTTTATAGATCTGTACGCAGGTTCGGCGCATCAGAGGCACGTATACATGCAGGTTGAGCAACATATGACAACGTATACGCAGGTTGGTCTAGATACAGATGCGTATGTACGCAGGTTTCTACGTTGTGAAGTAGCGTACGTCTCATGAAATATGCTCTAGCTGCTTATGTTTATCACTACAGTGTTCTAGGTTGAGAATTGGTGTCTGGTTACTGGTACTGTTTTTTTGGTTACAACATTCTGGGAAGTTCTTGGTTGATTCAGTAGTTGTTTGTGGAAGGGAGATTGGTTGATGCACATATACTTGATGTTTATTTGATGTTCATGGATCTAGTCTGAAAATTTATGAAACGTGGTCCCTGGAAGAAAAGAGAAGGTTGTAGCCTTCTGTATGTCAGCACCTATGTACTAGTATTTCAGCTAGTACAAGAGCTAAGGGGGTTGTAGCTCCCTTCCAGGAGAAGCTGGAGAATGAGAGAGGGTTGTAGCCCTCTGCAGATTGCAGCCTGCATACTGGACTGCACCAGTACAGAATCATTGTAAAAAGAAGTTTCTAATTGAAAAAGATAGAGATGAATTGTAGTAGGTGGTTTTCACCCACATTGGGTTTCCACCTTATATCTTGTGTTATTGTGTGTGACTGTCTGCACTGTTTTTCCTGTTCCTAGTTATTGTTTATATGGTTCTGACACACAGATTTAAAATCAGCATCTGAAGAATAATTAAATTACAAGTTTGTAAGTTATACGCTGCTTTTCTTAACTGAAGTTGCATATATACGCTGGTTTATCTAACTAAAGAAGCGTATACAAATCAGTGAAAGAATTGAAAAGAATTGTCTTGATAATACTTATTCACCCCCCCCTCAGTATTATTTCCAACAACTGCAGGGATCAAGTTGGATCAAGAGCCCAGCAAAGGGTGGAATTCTCAGTGAGGCTCTTCTACTCTCATACACCCCAATCCATTCAAGACGAAATTGTGGAGGATGAACACGAAAATATAAGGGAACGTTGCTGATTAACTGAGACTGAGGTGGCGAATGAAATTGTTGATTGGGTCTAGATTGATTCTAGATGTTTGCCATAGCTACGATGGTTTTAGTTAATCTATGTATACAGTGGATGGTGGATATCTTTTGGCACTTAAAATGTTGTTTTGTTCGGGAAACTTCTGCTGGATGGTAATGAAGTCGAGGAGATCCTCATTATGTTAAATTAACTCTGACTCTATGTAAGTGGTTGATGATAGGTGAATACAAGGAATTGAAGCTCATTTGGGCCTCCTCAGTTCTAAGCTACTGCCCGAGAAGCAACAGAGAGCTATTTGCAAGAGGAATCAGAGTCCCCAATGATGAATTTTATTCACTTTCCTTTTATTTAATTTAAAAGTGGCTTTTCTAGTTTTTAGTTTATTGTTGTAATAGCAGGCTATATCCCTCAAATGAAAATTTATATAATTTTGATTTCATGTTAAATTTTGGATGCTGAAAAGCTCTGGTTTTTTCAGACTTCTGATTTCTCATTTTAGTGAAAGACCTTGTATTCTTCAATTAAGAAATAGTATGTTTTCCTGTTAGAATTTAAGAAATTAAGGGAAAAAATCTGCCTACTCCCAAAAAAAATATAAGCAAATTGGGATTGGATCAAAGCGAAACTAACTTAATCCAGTTGTATTTATTGTCGAGAAAGAAACTAAGAAGTGTGTCACTGTGGTTGGGTTTCGATTACATGCCGAGCAATTGAATCTAAATGTGTTAACTGTGGAGAGATCAATCTCCAAAGTAACATTGCGGTCCGACAAAGCCCAACTTCATCCAAATGTATTAATTCTGGAGAGATGAAACTCGACATGCCAGTAACTTAATCGAGATGTTTTAACTATGCACAGGAAGTAGGTGTGCCGGTAAATTTCAGACCAACCGACTTAATCTAGATGTATTGATGATGATGATGATAGTGGTTACCGTCCACTGAGACCAAATTGGTCTATCAGACCTATAATATTTTTAGTTTTTAATTGTCTGGCTCCTTGTCTTTCTTGGCGAGATTGGTGTTGTAGCTTTCTTTTTTTTCTCTACGGTCTTCCAACTTCCTTTATCTTGCATCTCCTTCATCTCTTCTAGTTCTTGGGACATTGGTGTCTTAGCTTCGCGATCTATTGTGTTCATCCTTTTGAAGATAGTCGGAGAGGAAGTTTGGTCTAGGAGATCTGCTTGGCTGTTAAATGAAGATTTATTTTGTATGGTATTTGAATCTTCATCACTGTTGATGCTTGAGGGGTCGTTGAGTGCACTTTTTTGCTGTTGGGCAGGGCTTTCTCCATGCTTGTCATGAGAGTTGTTTCTGTCTTGCCCAATTTCTTGTGATTCAGAGTTTTCTCTAAAGTATTCTTCTTTGATGACAGTGTAGTGTTCTTTTTGTGCTCCTTCCCACCAAGTAGATCTGTGGTGGTCTTTTCTACCGGGATTTTTCTGGGAGGCTTTTGAGCAATTTTTGGCTAGATGGCCTGTCTCAAAGCACGATCGACATCGGAAGAGGACACTTTACTTTCATAATCGCTCAAAAGCAAGTGTGGAGAGATCCAAAATACCTTAAAGTGGGCCATTGAAAAATATCAGTAAAAAAATGTTAAAAACATCGTGTAGATTCTTGGCTAGATGCATGATTAGATAAATAGAAACTATGAAGATTCCAATTTAGTGATACAACTTGGCTACTCATCCTTTCCTTCTCAAATAACTGGAGTGAATATTGGTGGAAATGGAACACACACACACATA